>JAOWBW010000540.1:774040-820646 GCA_026119855.1 Campanula takesimana
AGATGAAGCTCTAAGTGATCCAAGTTGGGTAATTGCATGCAATGCAAGAAGAGCTTAATCAGTTTGAAAGATGCAAAGTTTGGACTCTAGTTCCAAGGCCCAGAGATCACACTGTAATTGGAACAAAATGGGTATATAAAAACAAGATGGATGAAAGTGGTGCTATAACTAGAAACAAAGCTAGGTTGGTTGCTCAAGGTTATAGGCAAGAAGAAGGAATTGACTATGATGAAAAAGAAACCTTTGCCCCTGTTGCCAGACTTGAAGCATAATTGTTCCTGGCCTATGCATCCTTCAAGAAATTCAGTTATATCAAATGGATGTGAAGAGTGCATTTCTGAATGGTGAACTACAAGAAGAAGTTTATGTAGCCCAACCGCCAGTATTTGAAGACAACAAACTTCCAATCATGTCTTCAAACTCAAGAAAGCATTGTATGGACTCAAACAAGCTCCAAGAGAATGGTATGACACTCTATCTAAATTTCTTATTGAACAAGGCTTCTCCTCGAGGTAAAATTGATACAACTCTATTTATATCTAAACACAAAAGTCATTCATTATTAGTTCAAATATATGTTGATGATATTATATTTTGGTTCTACTAATGAAACTATATGTGTTAAGTTTGAGAAGCAATGAAGAGTAAATTTGAAATGAGTATGATGGGAGAGTTGACATTCTTTCTTGGCCTCCAAGTCAAGCAATGCCATGATGGAATCTTTATCAACCAAGCCAAATACACTAAAGATTTGATAAAGAAGTTCGGGCTTGAAACCGCTAAACCAGTTGATACCCCCAATGCCTAAAGCCTGCAGTTTGGATCGAGATGAACATGGTAAGAAAGTTGATCAAACTCTCTACCGAGGTATGATTGGCTCTCTACTTTACTTAACTGCTAGTAGGCTAGATATCATGTTTAGTGTTTGTGTTGTTCTAGATTTCAAGCTGACCCTAGAGAATCTCATCTTATTGTTGTTAAACGTATTATTAGATATTTATGTGGATCTGTTAACCTTAGACTTTGGTACTCCAAAGAATCTTCATTTGATCTATTAGGTTATTCAGATGCTGACTTTGCAGCATGTAAGATAAGCAGAAAGAGCACAAGTGTACTTGTCAGTTCCTTGGAACGCGGCTTGTGTCATGGTCCAGCAAGAAACAAGCGTCGTTTCAGTCTTAACCGCTGAAGCTGAATATATAGCGGCTGGAAGCTGTTGCTCTCAAATTTCTCTGGATGAAACAACAGTTGGAGGACTACGGGATATTTGAACAAAACTGCCCTATCTACTGTGATAGCACTGCTGCAATATCCATCTCCAACAATCCAGTTCAGCACTCAAAACCAAGCACATCGACATAAGATATCATTTCCTCAAAGACCATGTTGAAAAGAAAAACATTTTTCTAGCAAAGGTGGGAACAGATGATCAAATTGCTGATATCCTCACCAAACCGCTTGAAAATTCTAGGTTCTATCACTTACGAGGAGAAATGGTATGCTAGAACTAACTTAAGATATCATATCTATATATATTATTTCTAATATTTTTTTTTAAGTGTTTTGGCTATGCTTAGAAAAGTCATCTAGTGTGCGGTTCTGTCATCATTGCAACCGCATCAATAAATGGTTCGATACAAGATACTCCATCAAACTGACGAGTCAAAATGAATGAAATCGTTCTTTCAAAACCGACAAGAAAGCAAAGTCATTCGGTTTAAACATATAAACCGCCATCAGATTAGAGAGACATCAGTTTCATGAAAACCGCTGAAGACGTAAGGTAAGTCGGTTTGCTCAATCAAACTGCTCAGGTATGAAATTGCATTCATCCCTACTTTATGTCATATCAGTTATAAGGACCTTTTTGCAATTTTCTCTGCCGCATTAAATTCTATGTGACGTGGGACGCCATCTGGAGACAATCGCGCGCCGTTCTCGTCGTTACATTAACCCGAGGAACAGTTATTTGAGTATAAAAGACAAAGTTTATTTCTTTTTACCTTTTTACCTTCTTCATCATTCTCATCTCTCTTCTGCACTCTGTTCTCAACCTCAAATATTTCCTATACTCTTTTCGAAATTCAAATGGCACCTAAGAAATCATCAACCCTTCTGCTCCATCTACATCTAAAACATCCAAAGGCGATATGGTATGATTTCTTGAACCCTTCACTCTTGCATTTCATTTTTTTTCGCCATTGTTGCTCGTAAAAAGCTTGTTTGTATTCTAAAATTTTTTTCTTGCTTTTTCGTTCAATTTTTGGTTGATTATTGCTTACATATGTTCATATATGCTGGGTTTGATGTTTATTTCATGTCTTTTGTTCAATTTCTGAGCAATTTTTGATTTTTGGGTTTTTCGGGTGTTCTTTCGTATTTCTCTTGATACTATGTTCTGGGTTTGTTATTTGAACTTGTTCTTTTAGAGCTTTGTTAGTATCTGCTCTTTTCGAGTCTTTTGGTAAACTTCTTTCATGTTTTGGTTAAGTTTTTGTTTTGCATGTTTATCCCCTGTTCATCATTGTTTGGGGTGAAAAATCTCACAACAGTATATCTACATCTTGGAGATAACAGCTTGAGTTTACGTCTTACATTTTACATGATTAGTTCTACATGTTCACTTTACATCCTGACGACTGGACATCTTGAGTGAAACTAACTATCTCATCATGAAAGATTGAGATATTAAGTTAATAAGAGCACCTGTTTATATCAACATGTGTAGAATGGATAAAATCAGCTACATCTTGCAACTTGAAGCTTCAACATGCTGAAAACAACTTGAAGCTTCAACATGCTGAAAACAACTTGAAGCCTTCAACATGCTGAAAACAACTTGAAGCTTCAACTTGGCCTAACGTCTTGATCATGCAACTTGGCCAATTGCGTCCTGCAGGTATATCATTGATCCTACTTTTCAGGGACCACTAACAGATCGTGAAGATCCCATGGACTAGGTCAAAGAGCACATGCCAATTGAAGTCTTCAACGTTTCCCAAGGATCAACCTTATCTCTTCAACCAACTTCCGAGATTTAAGGGATAACTTAGCTAGTTTGTTATTTCTTTTTACTCAGTATTTAAATTGTAATCCTCTCAAATACTTAGTGAATTTCGAAGGTTAGGCAGGTTTCCAAAACCTCCCGAGGTTTTGTGCCGGAGGACGATTGTTCCAAGGGCTTTCCTCGTTACATCCTGCGTTAACACCTTGAACTCTGACCTACATCTTGAATTCTGAAATCTATATTCCATTTGTACCCTATTTCTTTTTTATTTGTCCAATTGTCAAAATTGGCCAAAACAATCATGTTCTTCATGCATTCAAATCCTTTTTCGAATTCTTTTCATGTCTAGTTTTAGGTGTTTACCATTTTACCCCTGTTTTGCTTCAACCGCCTATTTCATTGTTAGAATTCCTTGTAGCAGTTTGAATGCTTGGTTTATCAAACTGCTTGCACCAATCTCTTACTAACTTTGATTATTTTTAGGATGAATCCAACTTTGTACCTGGATCCCAGATCATCAAAGCCGAATTCGAAGCTGATGCAGTTGGAAAGAAAACTGCTTGCCCTACTGGAATCGTCAAAACTGCTGCCACTATTCCAATTAGATGAACCGAAGTTTGACAAAAGGCTTTGCGCAGAATTCTTTGACAATAGGATTGTCTGTATGGTACCCCTTTTGAATGGTAAAGGTGAAGAAATCAGAGACTTAGAGTCTGGGGAAGTGAAGACTGAAATGCCATCAAGTCCACTGTCAGGACAAAGGATGTAGTTCTATCTGCTTCAAAAGTGGCTATTCTGGCTGGTTTAAAAACTCCGGAATTCTTTCCAAAAAATTAACCAGAGTTTAGTCAACCGAACTACTGAGGAGCTTTTAGGGGTTTCTGTCTTCAACACTAAGTCCACCCCCAAGAAGGAGTTTGAAGAAATATGGCAATGTTATGTGATTTGGTAGATACTGGAGTGATGTGCAAGAATGGCCAATCACAACAACTTCACTTCTGAGCAGTACAACTACTGCGTGGCTATCTACAAAGGGAAGAAGCTGCACTGGCCAAGGATCATCATGCAAGAAATGATCAATGCCCTCAGCCGCCATACTTCTGCCAAAGCCGCTGGTAAAACAAAGATCAGAACTCACTGCAGACTCTTAACAAAGTTCCTTCATCAGGACTCTGTGATCTTTAAGGCTTCTGTGGCAAACGAAGCTGAGTGGGTGCAACCTAATGAGAAGACATTGTTTGGTGCTTCAAAGCTTGATGCTTTCAGAACCGGGTTTGGATGGCGGTTTGCACAAGCTGTATGGAATGCTGATCCATTTGAATTCAAGCTTGAGGAAGCTCATGAAACCGAAAACAGATTCAAGTCTCTTTCTCTTGCCGCTTTCAACAATGCCACATCTCCAGTTTACAATCCAGATCACCATCAAACCGCATCTAATATTCATTTACAAACCGCCTCTTTTGATCCAAATATTCCAAGATATATTCCTCAAACCGCACCTCCAGAGTATTACCAACCGCCTCATCAACCTTACCCTCAACATCATCAACCCTATTCTCAACCTCAGCAATCTCATCAATCCTACAATCCATCTCAAAATTCCCAAAGTGTAGCATCCAGTTCTACTCAAGTTGACTTTGATGACATGGATGATGACGAGTTTGCTCTCTATGTGAAAAAAATACACCAAGTTCAAAAAGAACAGAGCTCAATCTCAGTCAGGCGGCCCTGCAAAGTTTGTCCCTCCAACCAGATTCAACAAAGCAGCTGATGCTAAGAAAAGGGATGATCTTGTTTGTTACAACTGCAGACAACCAGGTCATTTTGCCTCCAGTTGTCCTAAACCGCGCTATGAAGCCGCTCCTGCCAAGAAACCGTTCAACAAGAAGTTTTTCAAGAGAAGAGGAATGGTTGCTGAACAAGGAGAACAACCATTAACATGGATGGGTTCTGATACAGATGATAGTGATGAAGATGAAGGAGTTGCAAATCTTTGCCTAATGGGTTTTGAAGAAAAAGTTGAAATTGACGAAAGCCTTCCACTGCCACTCCCATCAAATGAAGTCAGTTTCACCAAGAACTCCTGAATCTAAACAAGGCAAAACTCCTACTTCACCAAACTACTCTCCTGAGGATCAAACCGAACAAATCCATGATGACCAGGTACTTGAACGTGCTAATGTCATTTGTCAACAACACACTGTGCTTAAAAAGGCATATAAATTAATGGCTGCGGAACTTGAATATTCCCAAAAAGAATGCAAGTCCCATAAGGAGGAGATTGAAAAACTCAAGCTCCAAATTGTTGGGATAGCTTCTGTTGTGGAAGAAAACCGCTACCTTAAGGACAGAACCGAGGTACTTAACACACCCGAATCCATGATCTTACTGCACAAAGGGATGAACTTCAAAAAGTGACCGATGTGTGGACTAAGTCTGGTGTCACCATGGAACAAATCGTTAATTCACAAATTCTCTCTAAGGAGAAAAGTGGATTAGGATTTAAAACTGATGATGGGTTAAGTGTCCTTGTCTCTGTGCTGAAGGTGGTGTGAAACCAACTGAACAAACCAAAGAAATTCCTAAGGTGAATCATGCTGGTAAAAAGGGCTCAACACAAGAAATTAAAAAGCAAAATTATTTCTATGAGTATCCTAAAAACCAGACTGGGAGAGATCCAAAGTGGAAAGAGAAATCCACAGCGGCTGAGGCAACCAAGGAAGTATTGAGTGATGAAACCGCTCCTAGTCGGTTTAAGGAATATCCTGTTATATTTCCTAAAGCCGCACCTAAGAAAAGGTTGAACTCAAGAAGGTTAACTTTGTTAAAGCCAAAACCGCTGACCCAGTAAAACATGAGAAACCGAAGGTCAGTAATGGGTTTGTAAAACCGCAACCACAACCTGGCTTAATTCATTGTTCTATCTGTGCCGATTTTGGTCATAGTGCTGGTCATTGTCTTTTAAGATTCACACCCAATGCCAAGGGACGTAAAAATCCTAAGGTCAAACAGGTGTGGGTCCCAAAAAGCTGCTAACCCTAGGACCTAAGGAATAAGGGGGACCAAAACCTTTCATGTTTATTTTTCAGATTTCATGTTTTATGGCTGGAACCGCTAAGAAGAAGAAGGATCTCTGGTATTTGGATAGTGGATGCTCACGACACATGACTGTAGATTCAGAACTACTCTGCAGTTTCATCCAAATGAAAGGTCCCTCAGTAGTGTTTGGTAACAACAAGAAAGGAGACACAGTAGGATATGGAGCAATCAAACGAGGAAAGGTGACTATTGAAAATGTGTTACTAGTAGAAGGACTCAAGCACAACCTTCTCTCCATATCTCAGTTTTGTGACAAAGGAATGAACTGCATCTTCACATCAACTAGCTGTTATATCAACTAGCTGTACATACCCAATAAGGAATGACAAACAAGAATACAAAACTGACTCTACAATGAAAAGCATTTTTTTTATTATTTATTTATTTTTTAATACGGGGCAAAATTAATTAATTGAAATTGAGTTAATAATATTATTATTTATTATATTTATCATATCCCACTTGTCATACTCATAAAAATGATTTATGAGTTTTTCCAATCATATTTCACTATCATGTTTTTTTTTTTTTTTTTTTTTTTTTTTTAAAGAATTACTCACAATACTTCTGTGCCATTTTGGTTGAAGTTTGATAAATACTGAGGTAGGGGTAGCTTGGTTGGTATACCAAGTGTATTTCTCTATACCATATATCAACCAAGTTAAAGTCGGTATAACAAACTATATACCATTACCAACAACCAAAGTCGGTATACCAAGTGTATTTGTGGTTCCTATTGTTGTTCAGCCTTTTTGTTAGTTGTGGTTTAAGTATGATGAGATTTTGTGTTTAATCTAGTTGTAATACAGTTATACAGCGGTTATGCACCAATTTTGAGTTCCGAGAAGGAGCTCAGGTTGGGGTGTGACATATTCCCTACCCCACCTTCTCGCTCCTAACTTATTTTTCATACTCACAACACTTACACCACTTCCAACATTTCTTAATCTTCGTGCAAATAAGAGGGTAGACATAAACTTTGAGACGGAAGGAGTATAGTGTTCAAGATAGCTATTTTTTAAGTTAGTGGGCAGTGGTGGACTAAAGCCAAAATCTTGGGTAGAACGCGTTTTACGAGTCCCAGGAAAAACGTGTTTCAGTGGCATTTTTTTGAGAATATGTGAAACTTCTTTAAAAAACGTGCGGTGACATTTTTGTCAATAACTGAAAATTTTCAAACGGTTTTGGATATCAATAAAAAGCCTTCTTTATATGATTTTCAAGCACAATTGAAGAAGGTCAAGAGATCTTGGATATAAATAATAAGGTATTCTTGATATAACTTAACAAACATTGTCTGTGAGAAAAATAAAACTTTTTTAAAGCTAAAAAGAATCTGTGACTGATAGCCAGAACCTTTGAGATTGATAGCCAGAACATTTGAAAGTGATAGCTAGAAGGTTTTTTCTAAAAGGAATTTTGAAGAGCAACAAAAGTCAGCGGGTTTATCCTAGATTCCGTGTTTAAAGCCATCAAAAAACGTTGTTTAGGCCCTCAAACTGACTTTTGAAAATTTTATTAATGAAGTGTTAATAGATAGCCCAAAAACAATGTTTAGGATGACTAGTTGTTGTATTACAAAGGTCCAACGAGTGTGTTGAAGAGTATCAGATTTAGAAAGAAAAAAACACATTTTTCTAATCACTAAAAAAAACGCATTTTACAGGAGACTAACCATGAACTAAATTGTGTGGGTGACATTAGGGTTAAATTTTGTACAATTTAAAAAATGTGAGATAATTTATAACTTAAAGTTTGCTCTCTCCGATTCATCTGTGAATGGTATATTTATAAATAAGGAACACTTGTAAAAGGTTAACTTTTAATGATAAAAATTATTAATATATTTGTTATACATTTTTTATTTTTTATTTTATAAGTACCAAATGAAATATATAAAGTTACCATCTAAAACAAATTATAAGACAAGGAGATCCATTTTAAAATATAAAAACTGATTATTTTTCGACGATGATAGTACCAATTTAGCATATTTCATTTGTATGGAGAAACTAGTTTTCCCCAAAACCTACTCACAATCATAATTTTGTGGAGACTTAAATAGCATATTAAAATCAACGTAAGATATGGTGTTACATACTCTCTCATTCCGTTTCAGTTAGTTCACATTTTTTTAGTTGTTACATCAGAGTTAACTTTAAGCAATAATTTCAATTAATTTTAGTTATCTTAATGAATGTTTAAAACTTTTTGTTGATATTTATAATGGTCTATCAATAACAATTTTAATATTTTCATTAAAATAATTAAAGTTAACATAATTTATTGTCCGAAATTAATTCAAGCTAACTATCAGAAAAATGGGACTAACATTCAAAGGTTGTAAATGGGACTAACATTCAAAGGTTATATATCCTTTCTGCAAGATGAAACATAATATTAGGCTCGGCCTGATATGAGCCTGTTAGTGCAGACAGAAGTGTTACCTCAGATGTTGCCACTGACAGTCTAAGTGCTGTGACGAAAATACTTTGTAATTTGACATTTCTTTCTAATAAAATTTTATACTAATGTCATAATATTATTGTCTAGATGTTGGTCCATATTTCAGGTTATAATAAAGTTGATTTAAGGAGCTAAAAACGTGGAGAAGAAATTAACAAAGAGTTATTCATAAATGCCGAGTTATTTGAGGAGTTACAAACATATTTAACATGTGTTAAATATGTTAAATATGGAGAAGACCAAGTCCAAGGTTTGTTGCTGATCAAATGGATGAAGTACAAGGCATGGGAAGCATGGAGTACAAGAAGGAGAAGCTTAGACTTGGGCAAGAAGAATTCGGTTTGAGATAATTATGGAAGTTGGACCGAGTCAAGCTTGGATTGTGGAGAAGAAGTTCACACATGATCTCTCACTCTCCTCACACGTTTACAACAGCCCATGGCTGTTTCTTTGTGTAGCCTCCAAGTATTTGTGGCTATATAAAGTGCTTGGATGAAGACATTGAAGATAAGCCAAAATTTACACACATCCATAGTACAAGAACAAAGTACTTCTTGGCTCCTTTGTATCCTTCCTCCTCATAACACTCTTTTCCACACTCAAATACTTCGGGTTTGAGTGTGTTTTGGCTAGGATAGGATCATTGTACTTTGTTTTTATTTTGGTTCCATAGAGCGTATATCATACTAGCTATAGGGAACCTTTTGAATTTGTAATTGGTATTGATTATAAAGTTTTCGCCATTTAGGCATCTCAAGTTATATTTATATAACTTGAGAAAAATATATCTCTTGTGCTATTTATTTTTCCGCTGCAAAACTCTTATATTTTCGGGTGTGTGTATTCTGTCCGTCAGCGTGTGTTATCTGGGGTGTTATCTAACACTTGAGGTAACATATGTTCTCAGAAAGCCTTTGACAAACATTTTCAGAGCCAGTTAATTAAGATTGTCGCCTTGAACCTTCAAAATATTAGCAATTTTGGGACTCTAATATTTATAAATTTTTTTAACATAAAGCCCCAAAATAAATCATACTAATAGATGAGAAAATTTGGGGGAACTAATTTCTCCATAAGTTATAAAAGTCTTGTTTTTATAGGGTTTAAGGTTTAGGGTTTATGCTTTAGGATTTAGGGTTTTAGGTTTGGGGTTTAAGGGTTAAAAACATGACTTTTTATAACTTATGGAGGAACTAGTTTCCTTCAAAACACACTCCTAATAGATTATCTCAACCTAAGATAACCTAATAACATACCCTAACTACCCATTAAATTTCTATTGATAGTTTCTTTACTTTTTTGTGGTATTACATTGTTTATATTGATTTTGGGTGTTTGATTGACAATGTGTGTTTCAGTTGCTTGTTCAAGTTTTAGTCCAATACAAATTACTCCACTTTGTTTCTAACATGCTAAATGATTGATTTACTAATTAAGTTTTGCCATAAAATGTGTTTTGTTTGTTTCACTTGATGCATACGCTTGTATATTACTCCCTCTGTCCCCGTGTATAAGTTTACCTTTCCACTTTTCATTTTTAGTCCGTCCCAGAGTATACGTTCACTTTAAAAATGGCAAAAAATCTTTACTATTCCTTCACTCATGCTCTCTCCTCCTACTTTACTTTTATACTTACAACATCAATCAACTTACTATTTCCTACCACATCTTCTCTCTCTTACCGCACTTTTCATAATCACAACACTTACATCACTTCCACTATTTCTTAATCTCCGTGTTAATGGGAGGATGGATACAATACTTGTTTAAATATAGTGTATTATAATTTAATACTGTGTGTTGGGTACAGTAGTCCAGTAGTGTTGTATATTTATTTGACACCTTGTTCAAGCAGGATAAGAATGGGAGCAACTTTGGCACACGAGTTAATGTACGTCTTTCTTTATCGTCGAGGTACATTCATCACTTTGGATTATACATAGTCATACTAATTTCCGCATTTTTATTTTTTTTTAAACATTTCTTATAATTCAAATGCTTTCTTAACTGACTATATATGCAATATATAGGTTGCATTGAGTGGAAGGATTTAAAACTCGAGGAAGCTATATGTGATGTTATAGGTAGTATGTGGGTGGAATGGTACATTCGCAATGTTTGTCGCACCGAAGACATGGAACATGCATTGAGGTTGGGAGAAATTAGGAAGCTTGAATATGATAAAAGTCGTTTCAATAGTGATGTGTATAGAGCGGTTGAAACGGCAATTGATCAATATGGCCTTGAAGCTACATTAAACCGTCTTCTAGGGGAAAAAGCTCTACCCAGATGCTCATAAAATATCACTTTCATGTATTCTTGTTTCATATTACTCTGTATAACTTTTCCTATAGTGATGCGTATAGAGCAGTTGAAAGGGAAGTTGATCAATATGTTGAAGCTACATTAAACCATCTTCTATGAGAACAAATTCTAACAGAACCATGTAAAATCTTTGTTTTTACTTGTCAATTTCCTTCGTTATTATCTGCTATCTCATACGTTCTGATTTACTAACATCAAACATGCATAAGCATGAGTAAAACAACAATTTGAGGCATAATAATGATGTACTCCCTTTGTCCCAAAAATGATACTCCCTCCTTTCCATTTATATTGTCCACATTTGAATTTCTCAGTCAACGCAAATAAACTTTGACCAAACATTGAAGTCAATCTAATCATACTAGTAAAATTTTAGAAAGTGTTAATGTTAATAACTAAATATTTTATCAATTACAAATTTTAAAATTTCATTAAAATGATTAGATTAACTTTAATGTTTGGTAAAAGCTCACTTGAGTTGACTGAAAAATTCAAATGTGGACAATAAATATGAGACTGGTGAGTAGTCCTTAATTGTTTTTATTTTTGTTTGTCTGATAAAGTTTGTCACTTTGTCTCATTTCTAAAATTGAATGTTGAAAATCACTTAACTTCCTAAACAGCCCACAACAAATAATACTCCTCACTTCACTTACATCATTCTTATTTTTAGAGGAATAATCATGATGCTAATGTGATTCTTTAACACCTCTTATAAATAAAAAATATAAAAAAATATATGTGATTCTTTAACACCACCACAATTATAAAAATAAAAATAAAAAAATTTATTAAAATGATTGAACGGGGACTATCAATCTAAGATAGAGGGAGGGAGTATTGCATAAAGCTCAAAGGAAAACTTTGTTTAGTTGTTCCTTTCATATCTTTTCCCTCTCACCCCTGGATTCTTGAACAACATTCTGAAGCTGGCCACCAGAGGTTCAAAACTAGTGAAGTTCAGTCACCCTGTAAAAAAAAGTTGAATTCAATAAATATTAATTCCTATGTCTCAGAAAAATAGTCTCTCTTTTTTCGTTGTTAATAAACTTTGAGCAATAATTTAGATCACTTTTAAATATACAAATGAGAATTTAAAAATTGGTATAATGATGTATCAATAAGAAGTTATAAATTTTCATTAGGATAACTAAAAGTAGCTTAAATTATTGTTCAAAGTCCGTTCGTAATAACAACAAAAACAGAGGGGACTATCTTTTTGAGATAGAGGGAGTAATCACCATCAGATCCTACCAAGACATTACCGAAAGCCAACATTTTCTTTTTCCAAGTTCAAGCACAAGGGGGCCAAAAGCTATAGGCCAGCCTCTTTTACATTGTTAAAAGAAGAGAAAAATCTAGTTTCTACCAACAAAATTGGCTGTAAACCAGCAAAAAAAAAAACAAATTTGGAGGTAGACTAGACGAGCTGTATATAGTCATGAATCTTTTGTATGCTCAACTATGCCTACATATCAAGGTTCTTGTGGGTGTACACGACTCCTTTATCTCCATCCACGACTTGCCCATTGCCCCTGAGAATCCTGCATTCAAAGCAAAAAGGAAGATGGTGTGTGTAATAAGCACGTACTTGGAACACATGCAGAAGAGCAATAGGGTTGAACAAACATTCTAAACTACTCCATCCGTCCTCGAATAAATGTCGCAGTTGACTTGTCAACGTTTTTGAGGGTGCTTTACTAGTTTGTACATAACTAGTCCAATGTTAAAATTTCACTAGTCACTTTCCTTATATGGAAACGCGACATTTGTTTAGGTACGACCAAAACTGAAAGCGGGACATTTATTCCGAGAGTATAATGCAAGGGAAACTTGAATTAAATTTAGGGGGGAAATATCGTCCTATGTCTGCCCAACAATCTGACCCCTAGTCAGACTATGGCTCAAGATTGGCATAAATGTTTGACTATGATGCCACCAGATACTTTTTTGTAGCTTCATGCCAATAGTTTTGGAGCATAGCAAATACTCCCTCCGTCTCAGAGTATATGTCCCCCTCCCATTTGCACGGAGATTATGAAATGGAAGAAGTGATGTAAGTGTTGTGAGTATAATAGTAAAGTAGGAGAGATAATGAGTGGGAGGGAATAGTAAGTTGGTTGGTGTTGTGAGTATAAAAGTAAGTAGGAGAGAGAATGAGTGGGAGGAATAGTAAAGATTCTTTGCCATTTTAGGAAGTGGACATATACTCTGGGACAGACTAAAAATGAAAGGTGGACATATACCCTGGGACTGGGAGTACTATTATGAATAAGAGCCCATCTCTGTGTAGGAATATTTCACTTTTTTCCATGTTATTATTATGTATTTTATTTAATTGATAATGTTGCTTGAGCTCAAAATTTTTAAACCACTATGGAGTATAACAAAACACCAAACAAATACAGCAAAATAGCTGGTTGATTATAAGAATAACACTAAAATTATCAAGTTTAATACCACATGACAGTTTGGCCGAGTGGTCTAAGGCGCCAGATTTAGGCTCTGGTCCGAAAGGGCGTGGGTTCAAATCCCACAGCTGTCAAAAAAAGTCATTTTTTAAAAAAACATTTTTTCTCATTTGTATAAATGCTGAACTTTAGTGGTGAGTGTTTCACATGATTAATTATGCTAGTGTGACAATAAAGAAAGTTTCAAATACATTGTGATTTAAGGTGTACGGTTTTGCATTCATATCATTTGACTTTTATGCTTGTGTGACAATAAAAAGGAGCTCTTTTAAGATGTTGACCATAATAAGTAGCATGGAAGTACTTTCACAAATATTGCACATACCATCGTGTTGTCAGGAGTCCTTCAACTTCTACTGGACCTCGTGCATGAATCTTGCTTGTACTTATTCCGACCTGTCATTAACCAGCATAAACCCGACTAATTGAGAGTGGGAACATACATTGATTATACTAATTAATATCTTGCAAAAGAAATATTTTAATGGCCCCATACCTCTGCCCCGAGCCCAAATCGTGCTCCATCACAAAATCTTGTGCTTGCATTGTGAAAAACTGCAGCACTGCCAGGATAACATAGACAATGGTGTAATATATGTTAGGATTGGAGTCCTAAACTACGAGGAAGAAAAGGAGTCTAAGTCGGGGAGTTGGTGGAGATCAAAAAGGGTTCAAAACGGAGGAGGATTTCTGGGCGGAGGAGCAGGCGGGCGCTCGGTAGGAGGCGAGCGCGCGCTCAAGTAGGCAGAAAGTTGGTCCGCTGGGGAAATAAATTCAAGCGGGCGCTCCCATGGACCCAGGCGGGCGCTCGGTCTGCCGGCTGGACTGATTTGTTTCCCGTTTTGACACGGTCTCTTCCTAATTCGACCTAGGGCTTCCTTGTACTGCTAGTGTAATGACCCGAATTTCCTCTTTATATTTATTTATTTCAATACCCTTAATTATTATTTGGGCCGAACTTTTAATAAAAAGATTAGTTTAGTTATTTGGGTCAATAAGTAGAAAGCCCAATTCAGTAACTAAGAGGATTAGGAGTCCATTTTAAATTAGGGATTTGGGAAGCCCTATTAATATAAATACTCTCTTATTAAACCCTAGTATTATTGTGTTATACCGCAAAGTAAAGAAAGAACGGGAAAAGGGAAAGGGACGGCAGAGACAGAGAGGAAGAGTGCGGCAGAGACAGAGAGAAGGAGAACAGAGTGAGTTCTTCGATCCAAACCAAGGTAAAATCATTCCCTCGTCTTCCTCGTCTTGTTTTCAATCTCAATCGGTACAAACTAATCCTAAACCTAGAAACGAAAATCTAGGGTTCGGGCAATTCAATTCGTAGAATCATGTTTTAGGATTGATTTGGGAGGAGGAAAGAGAGTTAACGGATGGAGTAAAAGTATGTGTGTGTGTGCGCGTGTATTGGTGTGTGTGTGTGCGTGCGCTGTGTGTGTGCGTTAGTGTGTGTGTGTGTGCGTGTTATTGTGTGTGTGTATTCTGTGTGTGCAGTGAGTGTGTGTGGGTGTATCTGTGTGTGGGGGGTGTATTCAGTAGGTGTGGGTGTATCAGAGTGGTGGGTGTATCAGTGTGTGGGTGTATCAGAGTGTGGGTGTATCAGAGTGGGTGGGTGTGTCTGTATGTAGGTGTACTCAATATGTGTGTGCAGAAAGTGTGTAATCAGTGTGTGTAATTCATAAAGTGAAATTGAGAGTTGGGAATTGATTAATAAAACCCTAAGGGTGTTTTAGTAATTCATAAGGATATAGGTTAACTATGAAAGAGGTTAAAGATGACTAATTCATAGGGTTAACCAAGTAAAAAGAAGTAATTTGGGACGGAAGTAAAATAGTGTTTACTTGTGTCTAAGTTAGGCTTTTGCATAATTGTAGATTTGTGCAAGCGGAGTAATCAAGCTAGTGATCGCAAAGCAAAGGTAAGGGATTACGCTCTTAGTAGTGTTTGATTTCAATCATTTGTTTAGGATTCTCAATCTCTGTTTTGTTAAAGTAAACTATCTATGTGGCTAGATAGTATTTTAAAAACTATTCCGTTCTGCGAATGTTACCGTTCTTTGTTATCTGCCCTATTGATTTTATTGTTGTTCAATTGGGCTATCATGTGTATGATTTGCAT
The DNA here is from genome assembly GCA_026119855.1 of Campanula takesimana. Classification (NCBI taxonomy): domain Eukaryota; kingdom Viridiplantae; phylum Streptophyta; class Magnoliopsida; order Asterales; family Campanulaceae; genus Campanula; species Campanula takesimana. Next base: position 789,533 of record JAOWBW010000540.1, read on the forward strand.
TGTGATTTTGGTGTCTAAAGTGAAATGTACACCTCCTTTTAAAAAGTGATCAAGTAAAGTTTTGTAAAGTTAAGCTTTGATTTGTAAAACTCTTTAAAGTAAAGTTTTGTAATAAGTAAAGTGACTTACAGTTATCCATAATCCTGAAACGGATAAGTGGACCCCATACAGTTATCCATAATCCCGAACCGGATAAGTGGACCCCATACAGTTATCCATAATCCCGAAGCGGATAAGTGGACCCCATACAGTTATCCATAATCCCGAAACGGATAAGTGGACCCCTTATAGTTATCCATAGTTCTAAGATGAACATGTGGACCCCTTTGCGTTACTTGATGAAGTAGCGTAGGTTATCATGATACACCGATTTTGGGTGCGGTCAGTAGAAACCCGAGCCCTGGGTACAGCGTGTGCTTAATCCCTAAATTAAGTAAAGTGAAGTAAAGTAAAGTAAAGTAAAGTAAAGTAAAGTGAAGTAAAGTAAAGTAAAGTGAAGTGAAGTAAAGTGTTTTGTGAAAAGTATGTTTTGGAAACTGACTTCCGTAACCACATGTTTTCAAAGTGATGAGTTGTGTTGAGTATTGTTAAATGTTTCTTTTCAAACTGAGTACTTGTTTGATCCTTGAGTTATATCCCTTCATTGTTAATTCATTGTTACCGTTCGTTTCGGTCATCTCCTCTTAGTACCCGAGGAGATCCCGTATGAACTTACTGGGCATTGTTAGCTCATTCCTTTCATTCTTATATCTCTCCAGGTTATAAATAAGCTGATCGAGGGTCGCAGGGTTGGCGGTATAGAAGTAATATTTTGAATAAAGTTAGTTAGTAACTATGATTTCCGTTATGTTAAATTTTAGACCTTATTTCCGTTAGTTACCTTTTGAGCTAGTGCTTTGTACTAGCCGTTTGGGTTTGAATGTTAGTTAAAATTTGAATTGTGGTTAATTGTAGCCGTTGGGGCATTCTGAATTTGGGATTTATTCAAATAAGTTATTATTTATTAGTAGTGAAAAGTTGGGGTGTTACAGTTGGTATCAGAGCCCCGGTTTAAGATTACTTGAGAGACTCAGACTTAGAAGTTAAGACTATTGGAAGAAGTAGTACTTAATGATTTTGGGCTTTAGAACTCTGATAAGAGCAAGGTATTTTGGGAAGCATTGAATGAGGGAAACTGCCATATAGGGAAACTTTCCATTTTGGGAAACTTTCTAAGTTAGAAAACTTTCCTTTTATGGAAACTTACTATTTTAGGAAAGGACCTAAAGTGAGATTCTAAATGAAAATGAGTATATACTTGGGTTGTGATTTGAATGAATGTTATTTCATTAAGAATGAATGCACTACGGGTTATATGTGGTTCTAATAGTGGTATGTTTTCATTGTAAGTTATGGGCGGACTTAGAAGAAGCCAGAAGATGAAATTGAAGCAAAGAACAATTAAGAAAAGAGTGATTCAGAGATATGCACTCAAGATTCAAAAGTTAACTGAAGACTTAGAAGCTGAAAAGACCAGAGTAAGCTTTACACTAGAGAAGTGGATGCAAGATAGGAAAGCATTACTAGACACTTCAAAGAACTGGAAGAAGTAAAGGAGACCATGAATCAAAGTGAGAAGTACTATCATGAAACCAGAGAAGAAGCTCACTAATGGTTTTATGAATTGAAAGATTTGAAGAAAACTAGAACTAGAGAGTTGGAACCGACAACACTCATAGGTAATGAAGCGCCAAATGAGGAAGAATTGGTAGCTAAAGAGGAAGTCGAGGACGTAGGAATTAACCTTGGGGACAAGGAAGTTACCCCAATCATCATTGATGATGATGAAGAACTGGAACAAGAGATGGTACCGGTTCGTAGGCCCAGAGGTAGGCCAAGAGGTTCTAAGGGAGTTCCAAGGGTGCCAAATGGAAGGCCTAGGGGAAGGCCTAGGAAAAGGCCTAGGAAGGTGTTCCATGATTGAAAAGTGGGACATAGAGTTTATTCTTATTTATAGTATTGATAGTTAGTTCTAGTTTAGAGAAAAATACTAGAATTTTGTTTTGTTAACTTTTATTCCAAGAAGATCCTCATAGTAAAAGTTATGATTCATTTAAGCAAATAGCTTTGTTAATTGTTTTGTTCTTAAGTTTTATGGCGGTGAGCTATTTAGAACAAATAAGTACTGGTCAAGTGAAAAGACCATAAGTATTAATTGCCTTATTGAAACGGCCAAAGTGAAATTATTTTTGGTCTAGTGAAATGATCGAAACAAGAATAAAGTGACTTATTGAAACGGTCAAGTGCAAAAGTAAATGGCTTATGGAAACGGCCAAGTGTGAATGAAAGTAGGTTTAGTGAATCGGCCTGATAGTAAGTAAAGTCTAGTGAAATGTCTTCGCTAAGTAGAATTGGTCTATTAAAACGACTAGAGATTTAGTAAACCGATCGTTTGTAAAAGTTGAGTCCTTTGGGGACGGCCTATTTATGTGAAAATATTAAGCATAGTAGCAATGCTTGTGTTGGCATGAGCAATAGTGTTAAATGTGAGAGTTAACCTGGAATAGGTAAGATTGGTCTATTGAAATGACCGATGAAGATAGTAACGATCTAATGAAACGACCAATAAGTCTAGTAAAGTTGACTAATGAAGATAGTGACGGTTGATTGAAGCGACCAGTGGTCTAGTGAATGACCTATAAATTGAATGTTAGTCTGTGGAGACGATCTATAGTATGAGAGTGCGTGAAAATGCTTCGTATTCATGATACTAATGATAGTATCATATTATCCGGCAAGTGTTCGAAACGCCAGAGTGTCTGAGTTTATGATGCTAACTCAAGGAAGTACGAAGGTGGACGACAATGGTGCTAGATTCACCATTCACCGAATTGCTAGAATATGCCCAATGATCTTCGATGATGAAGAGCAGAAAGCCCGAAAGTTTGAATATGGTTTGAACGACCGAATCAAATACAGAATTACTCCGTTAATGCTATCAACCTATGATCAAGTGTTGGATAGGGTAAGGATAGTGGAGGAAGAATCAGATAGTTATCGCAGTAAGCGAGAAAAAAAAAATCAATTGAAAAGGAGTCGACTGGATCTAAGGGAAGCTAGAACCGCGATGGGAATAGCAATAAGCGGAAGGCTACTGAGGATCGTAAAAAGGACAGTACTGCTAGTAAGTACCAGAGTAAAGGTCATGGAAACCAAATGGATGGTAATAAGAACGACGCCAAAGGGAAAAGTTCTGATGAGAAGTGTCAAATGATTGCTTGGCTAAGAAAATGAATTTAATTCCTGAGGCGTTAGAGAATTATTTAGTTATAGATATTCAAACTAGAGAATCGATCCCTATTACGTCTATATATAGGAAGTGTCCTTTGAAAGTGGACGGAAAAAAGCTTGAGGTTGATCTCATTAGCTTGGAAATCGAAGAATTTGATGTGATATTGGGAATGGATTGGTTAGCTGCATATCATGCCAAAGTAGACTGTTTTAAAAAGGAAGTAAACTTCGAATTACCCTCTGGAGAAAGATTCTATTTTCAAGGATTGAAACCGAGAGTCCGGACCGATTTGATTTTTGTAATGAAGGCTCGTAAACTGTTAAGGAAGGGTTGTGAGGGCCTTCTAGCGTATGTTAGTGAGTCAAGCAAGAAAGAAGTGACCATAGAATCTCTTTCCATAGTAAGGGATTTTAAAGATGTTTTCCCTGAGGACTTACCGGGAACACCACCGGAGCGAGTAGAGTTTTCAATAGATTTAGCACCAGAATCTGCACCGATTTCGAGAGCACCATATAGGATGGCTCCGCCGGAACTTAAAGAGTTAAAGGAACAGTTACAAGAGTTATTGGACAAGGGTCTAATTAGGCCAAGTGCATCACCGTGGGGTGCGCCAGTATTATTTGTAAAGAAGAAGGATGGGTCAATGGGGTTATGTATTGACAATCGGGAGTTAAACCGTGCAACGATTAAGAATAAGTATCCTTTACCTAGAATCGATGATTTGTTTGATCAACTCCAGGGTGCATGTTATTTCTCTAAGATTGATATGCGTTCGGGTTACCATCAGTTGAGAGTGAAAAAGGAAGATGTGGCAAAGACGGCTTTTAGGACGAGGTATGGGCACTATGAGTTCCTGGTAATGCCGTTTAGATTGACAAATGCACCTGCTGTATTTATGGAGCTTATGAATAGAGTATTTCAAGAGTACTTAGACAAGTGTGTAATAGTATTCATCGACGACATCTTGGTGTACTCTAAGTCAAAAGAGGAGCATGAAGAACATTTGAAATTAGTATTGCAGATTCTGAGAGAACAAAAGTTGTATGTCAAGTTTAAGAAATGTGAGTTCTGGCTTGAGGAAGTGGCGTTCTTGGGGCATGTGGTGTCTAAGAATGGGATAGCAGTTGACCCTGCGAAAATCGAGGCCATAGTAAATTAGGAGAGACCAGCTTCTGCTAGCGAAATAAGGAGTTTCTTGCGTTTAGCGGGTTATTACCGAAGGTTCGTGGAAGGATTTTCGAAGTTATCACTACCATTGACTAAGTTAACACGAAAGGGACAAAGTTTGTATGGTCGGACGAATGCGAGAAGAACTTTCAAGAATTGAAAAGGCGATTGGTGTCTGCGCCTATTCTTACTGTACCAACAAACAAGGATGGTTTTGTAATTTATTGTGATGCTTCATTGAAAGGTTTGGGTTGTGTGTTGATGCAGAATGACAAGGTGATAGCTTATGCGTCTAGGCAACTCAAGAACCATGAGAAAAACTATCCTACCCATGATTTGGAGTTAGTGGCGTGGTGTTTGCATTGAAGATTTGGAGACATTAAGTATGGAGTGCCATGCGAGATTTATACCGACCATAAGAGTCTTAAGTATATTTTCACTCAGAAAGAGTTGAATATGAGGCAGAGAAGATGGCTTGAATTATTTAAGGATTATGATTGCAAGATTTTGTATCATCCTGGAAAAGCCAATAAAGTGGCAGATGCGTTAAGTAGAAAGAACCATGGATCGTTAGCGGCTATGTTTTATAAAGGGGTAAGTAAATTGGGAAATAGTGAAATGGTGAAACTGGAAGTTAGAGTTAAAGGTTATTTGGCTCAGATGAGTGTCCAACCAACATTGTTAGTGAGAATCAAGGAAGCTCAGAATGTGGATGAGGAATTAGCAGTAATCCACAAGACTATAAGTAAAAAGGGCATGGTAGATTTTCGTGTGAGTGATAGCGGTATTATGAGGTATCAATCGAGAATTTGGGTGCCTAATGATGAAAGTATAAAAAGGGAAATTCTTGAGGAAGCTTACTGTTCAAGGTTTTCGATTCATCCTGGGAGTACTAAGATGTACAGAGATTTAAAGGAATCATTCTGGTGGAACAATATGAAAAGTGAGGTAGCAGAATTCGTGTCCAAGTGTTTAGTATGTCAGCAAGTGAAAAGTGAACACCAGAAACCCGCGGAATTACTACAATTGCTACCTATTCCGGAGTGGAAGTGGGAGCACATCACTATGGATTTGGTGATTGGACTTCCTAGGACATTGAAGGGTCATAATGCAATTTGGGTTATAGTGGATAGGCTCACTAAATCGGCTCACTTTCTAACAATCAAGGTGACTGATTCGTTGGACAAGTTAGCTAAGTTGTACGTGGATGAAATCGTGAGGTTACATGGGATACCGGTCTCTATAGTGTCAGACCGAGATGCGAGATTCACATCAAATTTCTGGAAGAGTTTGCAGAAAGCGTTGGGGATGGAATTAACTATGAGTACAGCGTTCCATCCTCAGACAGACGGACAGTCAGAAAGGGGTTATCCGATTTGGAATTCGTGGAAAGTTAAGTCCTAGATATGTGGGACCATTTGAGATTCTATAACGAATAGAAGCGGTAGCCTATAAGTTGGCTCTACCTCATGTGCTGGCTGGTGTGCACAACGTGTTTCACGTGTCGATGTTGAGGAAGTGCATAGCTGACCCGAGCCACGTCATAGAGTGCAAACAGTTACGTTTTCGTGAAGACTTGAGTTATGATGAGAAGCCAGTAAAGATTGTAGACCGTAAAGATCAAGTTTTGCGGAAGCGAGTGATTCCGTACGTAAAAGTGCAGTGGAGCAATCACACGGAAAGAGAAGCCACGTGGGAGCTCGAAAGTGAAATGCGTGATATGTATCCCGCTCTGTTTGAAGATTAAGGTACGTTTAGTTTGGAGGACCAAACTCTTTTAAGGGGGTAAGATTGTAATGACCCGAATTTCCTCTTTATATTTATTTATTTCAATACCCTTAATTATTATTTGGGCCGAACTTTTAAAAAAAGATTAGTTTAGTTATTGGGTCAATAAGTAGAAAGCCCAATTCAGTAACTAAGAGGATTAGGAGTCCATTTTAAATTAGGGATTTGGGAAGCCCTATTAATATAAATACTCTCTTATTAAACCCTAGTATTATTGTGTTATACCGCAAAGTAAAGAAAGAACGGGAAAAGGGAAAGGGACGGCAGAGACAGAGAGGAAGAGTGCGGCAGAGAGAGCGAGAAGGAGAACAGAGCGAGTTCTTCGATCCAAACCAAGGTAAAATCATTCCCTCGTCTTCCTCGTCTTGTTTTCAATCTCAATCGGTACAAATTAATCCTAAACCTAGAAACGAAAATCTAGGGTTCGGGCAATTCAATTCGTAGAATCATGTTTTAGGATTGATTTGGGAGGAGGAAAGAGAGTTAACGGATGGAGTAAAAGTATGTGTGTGTGTGTGCGTGTATTGGTGTGTGTGTGTGTGCGTGCGCTGTGTGTGTGCGTTAGTGTGCGTGTGCATGTTATTGTGTGTGTATTCTGTGTGTGCAGTGAGTGTGTGTGGGTGTATCTGTGTGTGGGGGGTGTATTCAGTAGGTGTGGGTGTATCAGAGTGGTGGGTGTATCAGTGTGTGTGGGTGTATCAGAGTGGGTGGGTGTGTCTGTATGTAGGTGTACTCAGTATGTGTGTGCAGAAAGTGTGTAATCAGTGTGTGTAATTCATAAAGTGAAATTGAGAGTTGGGAATTGATTAATAAAACCCTAAGGGTGTTTTAGTAATTCATAAGGATATAGGTTAACTATGAAAGAGGTTAAAGATGACTAATTCATAGGGTTAACCAAGTAAAAAGAAGTAATTTGGGACGGAATTAAAATAGTGTTTACTTGTTTCTAAGTTAAGCTTTTGCATGATTGTAAATTTGTGCAAGCGGAGTAATCAAGCTAGTGATCGCAAAGCAAAGGTAAGGGATTACGCTCTTAGTAGTGTTTGATTTCAATCCTTTGTTTAGGATTCCCAATCTCTGTTTTGTTAAAGTAAACTATCTATGTGGCTAGATAGTATTTTAAAAACTATTCCGTTCTGCGAATGTTACCGTTTTTTGTTATCCGCCCTATTGATTTTATTGTTGTTCAATTGGGCTATCATGTGTGTGATTTACATTGTGATTTGGTGTCTAAAGTGAAATGTACACCTCCTTTTAAAAAGTGATCAAGTAAAGTTTTGTAAAGTTATGCTTTGATTTGTAAAGCTCTTTAAAGTAAAGTTTTGTAATAAGTAAAGTGACTTACAGTTATCCATAATCCTGAAATGGATAAGTGGACCCCATACAGTTATCCATAATCCCGAAGCGGATAAGTGGACCCCATACAGTTATCCATAATCCCGAAACGGATAAGTGGACCCCTTATAGTTATCCATAGTTCTAAGATGAACATGTGGACCCCTTTGCGTTACTTGATGAAGTAGCGTAGGTTATCATGATACAGCGATTTTGGGTGCGGTCAGTAGAAACCCGAGCCCTGGGTACAGCGTGTGCTTAATCCCTAAATTAAGTAAAGTGAAGTAAAGTAAAGTAAAGTAAAGTAAAGTAAAGTGAAGTGAAGTAAAGTAAAGTGAAGTAAAGTGTTTTGTGAAAAGTATGTTTTGGAAACTGACTTCCGTAGCCACATGTTTTCAAAGTGATGAGTTGTGTTGAGTATTGTTAAATGTTTCTTTTCAAACTGATTACTTGTTTGATCCTTGAGTTATATCCCTTCATTATTAATTCATTGTTACCGTTCGTTTCGGTCATCTCCTTTTAGTACCCGAGGAGATCCCGTATGAACTTACTGGGCATTTTTCGCTCATTCCTTTCATTCTTATTTCTCTCCAGGTTATAAATAAGATGACCGAGGGTCGCAAGGTTGGCGGTATAGAAGTTATATTTTGAATAAAGTTAGTTAGCAACTATGATTTCCGTTATGTTAAGTTTTAGACCTTATTTCCGTTAGTTACCTTTTGAGCTAGTGTTTTGTACTAGCCGTTTGGGTTTGAATGTTAGTTAAAGTTTGAATTGTGGTTAATTGTAGCCGTTGGGGCATTCTGAATTTGGGATTTATTCAAATAAGTTATTATTTATTAGTAGTGAAAAGTTGGGGTGTTACAGCTATATAAGCATAGATACGACCTAGAACACATTGAAGCAACATATTAAAAGGTGTTTAATAAAATATTGGCTTGGCAATTGCCTCCGGACGTAGTTCATGTGTTGAACGAACCGGGTAAACAATTCTTGTGTTCTTGTGTGTGTGATTCTCTCATAATTGTGCTTGTGGATTTATTGTGTTCTTGATCTAAATTGCAACGGGGTAACACTAAATTCCCAACAATATATGGTTAGTAACTCCGCGAAAATCAATATACATGCATGTAAATTTGTTGATAGAATGTAACAAACTTCATCCACTTTAGGACTTAAATGCAAAGGCACGAAGATGGTTGTTGTTGATAGTGGCGGAACCAGTATTTTTTTGAAAAGGGGCAAGATTATTTTTATTTTATAAAACTATAATGTAATATCTAAATTTAGTTTAAAGGGGGCAAAACTATAATATAGTACTAATTTAGTTTAAAGATGGCAACGGGTCGGGTTCGAGTCGGATCAGACCTGATCCGAACCCGATCCGAACACTAAGGACCCTTGACCGTGCCCCGATCCGATCCGAGCCTTTCACTGTTTTTCCAATATAACTATGCACAACACCCTGTTTTTCCAAGAAAAGAATGAAGAAGAAGACCCCCTCTATGATTGCACCAACGAAATTGAACCCATCATGTAAGAATAGAACACAAATAGAAAAGCTTCATAGTGAGGCCATTTATTTTTCAAAAATAAACCCTTTTGTCAATCAATCACACAAAACCAAAACACATGAATTCAAAGGCTTCGATTTGTTACGGTACCTTAGTAAGCTGAAATTCGTTAGAAATGTAAGTAGAACTCGACGGAAATTGAGATTTAGGTTTGACGGATTTGGGTAAAAGTTGCACTGCGTGGAAAAGAAGAGCCGAAAAAGGAAGTGAACGGCGTCACTGGAACGGGCGACGGCGCGTAGAGAAGATCGAACGACGGCGCACAGAGAAGATCGAACGACGGTGGAGAAGATCAACGACGGCGCACAGAGAGAGAGAAGAGGAGAACTGCGCCGAGAAAGAGAGTTATCTGCGTTGAGGAGGAAATTAAACTCCTAAACCCTAGATTTGTTCTTATATAGTAGTGTATATTTCAAAAACATGAGGGGGTAGTAGTAAAAAAATGTATGTGTGAGATGATCGGGTCGGATCGGGTCGGGCCTCGGTCGGTTCAGCAGTGATACCGAATCCGATCCGAACCCGATCGGGTTATGAAAATTGCAAACCAAACCCGAAAATTTCGGATCGGATTGCCTTCGGTACGGATCGGGTTCGGTCAAATTGCCATCCCTAATACTAATAGGTGGAATGCATTTTCTAACCTGTCAACTTGACTTAAGAATCGTTCAGCAACTTCATTATCTTCGGTTACAATACAGTCAGTATGAGAACTGCAAAAAGGAGTAATATGTTACTTGCTCTTTAGAACTATTTTCACGAAAATTAAAAAAAAATGGTAATAAACGTGCCTCCCGTATTTGTTAATATGATTAATGGCAGCATCCACGTCATCAACTATTTCAATCGTACAAGCCCTCGAGCTGTACTCATGACTGAATGAATCCGCCGTTGGTAAATTGAACAAAGGAGTCACTCTTGGTCCACCATAAAGAATGACACCTTCATTTTCAAGCACTCTGACAAGCTCTTGAACGCCACCACTAGTTGACAAGTCCTGATGAACAAGAAGTGTTTCCTGGGAAAGGCAACATAAAGAATGGTATGAGCCGAACAAAATAAAAACAAGTTTAAATCTTCCAACAAACAAACAAGAATGTAATGAGATAATATTTTGTAATTAAAAACCACTGTGTATACCCTGTACCACTAAAGATCCAACGACTCACAATTATTAGGGCTGACATCATGATGAGGTCATCCATACATGTAAATCGCTGGATCAATAATGATACAAGGCGTGGTACACAAAAAGGTACAAAATATCAAGGCTCGAATGTAATTATCACAGAGAGAGATTTGTGGAAGTAATTACTACCATAGCGTTACAGGCTGAAGGGTATTCTGTCTTGGCATCCACAACAATGCGAGTCGCCATGTCCATGTCCGCCAACTTATCAACATAAACATGGCAAATTCCATCTGGCATTAAAAACTTTAGCTTTACTTGAAGATCTAAGTTATTGGTGTTTCTGTTTGGGGGCATCCATAATAAGAATAGTTGGCTACTCAAAATTTATCATACCCGCATGACCTAGAACAGGAATTTTTGTGGAGTTTTTTATTTGAGAAACAAGTTTATTGCTGCCTCGAGGGATTACAAGATCTATCACGTCATCAAGCTGCGAAAAAATTAGAAACAGTTAGAAATGAATTTAAACACATGCGTGCTTGCGTATATACATGCATACAAACATACACACATACATACATTATACAGTACTGAAAAACAGTTAATAGACGAAAAGGAGCCGTACTGCTAACTAAGCTTTTTCATTACTCACCTTGAGCAAATCAGGGATTTCCTCTCTCGATGTCAAGAGGCCAATTAACCCATCTCCAACTGTCTCCGGGATGGCAGAGCAAACGACCTATAAAAGTGGATAATTTGCAACCAAAATAGAATGTTGGTTAAAAATAACACTAGAAAACAGACAAATGAATCAGATTTAATTACGGGATTCCAAGATAACAATTCGAACCTTGTACAAGATTGCATTTGAGAGCTTAGCTTCCTTCCCACCTTTCAGAAGAAGGCCATTCCCACTCCGAATTGCCAGTGAAGCTATCTATAGTTCAAGAATAAATGCTCAGTTCATGATAAAGAAAACGTTATCTTTCAAATACTAGGCTATTTTTTGTACAAATTAATGAAACCCGACCATTCAAACCTTAATGAATCCATATAAAGGAGAAGTAAAACTGAGAAATGAGAATAAATTATGATGGTTAACTACCTGAACCAACGCATCAGGCCGAGACTCGAAAATGATGAGTAGAACACCCATCGGACATGATTGCTTCTCTAATATGAGTCCGTCTGCGATCTGATAAAAGAGTTATTAGCAGATATACTCAGTTTCTCACTACAGCTAAGTCCTATGTAAAACAACTACACACCTCTGTTTTCTTCAAAGTACGACCAATTGGCTCTTCCATGTCTGCAAGTGTCCGTACAGAATCTGCAAGAGCAGCAATCTGCAAGATACAATAAATAATATCATAAAAAACTTTTTTTTTTTATCAAATATCTCAAGAAAAGTTTGAGGGGAGGAAAATGAAACTTATTACCAAAAGCAATCAATTACCTTGCCAGGTTTTAACGCCAGCCGGGCTACTAAAGACTCGTCGTATCCCGCTTCCCTTGCTGCAGCAACATCAGCTTCATTCTCAATCATGATAAAACTTTCATTTGCTATAAGTGCTTCAGCTACATCGAGCAAAATCTTCTTCCTTTCTAGTGAAGACAGTCCCTGCAATGCAAAAGTAGAAAGAGTAATTTAGTATGTCTTTTAATTCCTAATTGACCAAAATAAATGAGATTGTCAAAAATGGAAATCAGGTCAATAAAAATGCGACGGAGGGAGTATAAGGATGTCTTAGCTAACCTGCAGCCGTCTGGACGATTCCCGGGCTGCAACTGCCATTTCATGTGCCCCAACTTCTGTAAGCGGGACCCACAAATGTGCATCTTTATGAAAGAGGGTACCGATGCGGTCACCATTTAGTACCTTTATGATGTTGTCAGCAATAAAGCCACTTGAAGAAGACAAACAGAATCAGTATAACCAGGGAAAGTGGCACAATATTAACAAATTAACAGCTAGATGTTCAAAATTTGAAGTTGTTTCATAGCCAAAATGTCATCATAAAAACACATCTAAATATATATATAAACGCAAGAACGGATAAGCTTATACCTGGCTATAACAACTGGGGTACCAGAATAAGCTGCATTAGAAGCTGCCTTCACTTTTGCATCCATTCCACCCCGTCCCATCCTCGATTTGTCTCCAAATGTTATTACTCCATGATGTTTTTCTTTTATATATGTATGTATTATCTTTGAACGTGGGTCATTAGGAGGCCCACTGTAAAGCCCATCCACATCACTCAATAACACGAGAAGATCAGCATTCAGTTCCATAGCCAGGAGAGCTGCTAAACTGTCATTATCCCAAAATATATCGGAAGAATCCTGTGAAAGTAGAGGCTAAGAGGAGTTAAAAAGGGTGAATATGATGAACGTAAATTGAGGCCATTCAATGTGGAATTGAATATAAAGAATCTACATACTTCATATGGAGCTCTCCTTGTACTTATTGCATCGTTCTCATTGAATATCGGGATGCTTCTCAGGGCTAACAACGAATTCACTGTTGGAGTAAGCTGCGATCTGAAATCTGCATTCTTGAAGTCATTATCGGTGACTAGAAGTTGAGACGAAGTGACATCCAGCTGCAAGGGAGAAATTTCACATGAGCAAAAAACCAAAAGTGAACAAGCACCATAAATGCCATGTCGTAGTTTCAAAATCTATTACTCCTCCCAGTCCACTAAAAGCATAACTCTTCCTATTACGTATCATTCCACTTAATGGTTTCTCTTTGGAAAAGTAAGCCGCTCAGTTTAGAATATTACCCTTAATGCATTATACTTTTCATGATACATCTTACTCCCACAATCCCAAACTGAGTTCCCCACTTATCCCAAAATTCATGTCGCCTTTCTATGATGTTATAATCCTTGAATTTTGCAATTAAACTAAAATGGTACTCCACAATAAGTGAAGGAGGGAGTATAACAATAGACATGAGAGGTAGAAACTACTTCAATTATTAATGTAAAAGCATGTGAGACAAACCCATTATACTTAAAACGTCTAAATTAATACCTGGCTGAATAGAGTATCATAAACTGCCATGAGACCATTCTGCCCTACAGATGCACAAGCCTTTCCATCAAGTTCAACTTGCGGTTTTTGAAGATCAGCAAAACTGCAAAAGAAACAAGGATTATTGAAACAGGTGCTAGGTTTCTGAAGAACAGCAAAACAGAGAGAGAGAGAGAGAGAGAGGGAGAGACAATGATTAAACAGGTACTTATTGATGTAAAATTATTAACATGCAAAAAAAATAAAAAATCTGAACCTGCTGTTGATTAATCTCCTGTATTTAAGCCTTTGGCGGCCAGCTCCAACAGCTCCTGATGTCACTAAAATTATTTCAAATCCTCGCGAGTTCAACTTTTCTAGCTGCAATCAGATCATCCATTGTTACTTCATGTTTTTGAAAAAGATGTGGGACCGATTCTGATTCTTGATTTATGGAAGGAGTAAAATATAGCCATCTAAAGCTGAAACATACCTGTTTGAAAATAGCTCCAAGTCTGCCAACTGCCAACCTTCCGTCATTTGCTCTTGTAACCACTGCTGTCCCAACCTTCAGGAAATACAATGACAATTAATGATTAACACGACCATGTGCGAGAAATTATTTTCTATAAGAAGATCATTGAAATGAAAATAGAGAAGCATGTGTCTCCTTAAATAATCTTGCTCGTAGGATAAGCTTAGGGGCGATAAGTGACTGAAACATAGGGGGAAGGGCATAATTAAGTATCAACAGTGAATGCATATTCTAACCCGATGCAAGATATTCTTTTGAAGCCAATTCATAATCTCGGGAGTTTAAAAAAAGAAAAAAAGAAAATTGGTATGTTCAAATATTCTGATTAAGTTAATTAATGATCACGTCTGCTAAGTCAGACATCTCGTCAATAACTGGACAAGTTGGCCTTAATGTGTGCGTCGGTCCGACTCTAGTTATACATCACGACTTCAAAGAATCTTATCAATATATTATCCATGTAGCTCAACTAATACAATTACTCAATAGCAAGTGAGGAGCAATTGTTCCAATTCAGAGTTGTTGATGCTTACAAAGTAAAATCAATTCAATCCATACAGTAGATTTAACTGTTAAGTTACTTCATTTTCACGCAAAGTGAAATCACGACCCTCCTTGCGGTACAAACAAACATAGTAGTATCTATAACCCAAACATAGTCCTAAATTCAATTTACATTATTCACCTCTCATCCGCAAATTTATCCCGATTAGTAAGCAGTTCTAACTGACAAGCGCTTGAGAATGATTATGAAAATTCCTAAGTGAATGTCCAGTTTTCAAAAGGGGGTGTTAGTTATCTAACTGAGTGTTGGATTTTCAAGTAACACTACTATAGTGCCTTATATACCTTCAATGTTCCAATTTGCATATCCAATCACATAGCTTTCCCTAAAACCAAATCCTTGTACCAAACATGCAATTGAGTTCTAGATGATCCAACCACATCCTTTTTCACATCTATATCTAGGGTTTCAAATTTTCTTCACTACCGCCATTAATCCAACCACTCTGAAATGTTAGGGATGATGTCATGAATTAGGTCATCCACAAATTTCAGCCGCTAACATAAATTTGTACAAGAGCTTCAAACTCCTATGCCTAAGTAATACTCCCTCTGACCCGGAATAAATGTCCTACTTTCCATTTTGGGTTGTCCCAGACTAAATGTCGCATTCCAAAAATAGGATATAAAGTGTTGTAATCTTCCTAATTTGCCCTTTCTTTAAATAAGGGCTAAAACATGTTGAATGTGTAATGTGGCTTCCAGAGCTTCAAACAATCAAACACAATGTGTAAAATTACAGCTTCTGGAGCTACAAACACAATGTGTAAAATCACAGCTTCTGGAGCTTCAAACACAATATGAAATGACGAGGGCAATATAGGAAACACAGTGATATGACAAGGGCAATTTAGGAAACACATATGAAAGCTTAAAAACGTTGACTAGTCTACTGCGACATTTATTCCGGGATAGAGGGAGTATGCAATATCATCTAATCTAATTGAACTATCAGGACTACAAAACTACTAAAAAATACTCATAGAAGCAAAAACAGATTGGTGAGTGGGTGAGTGTTTCAATTTTCCCATTCCCAAATCATAAACTCAATAAAAATCGATCAAAAAACAGAACACTAACTGGTCCGTCACGTGCATGGCATGAATTACAAAGATAACTTATTCTGTGTAACAGATGAGATCTAATCACAAATGCGAAAATGGGAATTGAAACCAAATTCGATTAACCAAGCAACAATAACAACAATAACAGAGTAATCAACTAGGAATTGAAGATTAAACTATGGAAACTAAACTAGAACACCAATACTGAGCTATAGCTAAACTATGAAGAAGAAGAACTACCACTAAGCTATAGCTAAGAACAAACTAAGAATATGAAAATAGCCAAATCATCCACACCCTGATTCATGCCCCTTGTGCCTTATTTATAGGGAAGCCCATGTGCAAGTTTGTTGGGAATAACCGCCTCACGTGTCCACGTGGCCACTTGCTCTCAACAACCTCACGAGACTTTCACATGGCTCTGACCACCTCACGGGCCTTCCACGTGGTCACTTGACAAATTTACCACTAAGACCCTCCGTCTTGACCTTACACTACTTGACCACACTAACTACCACATTAACTCTACCGCAACCATACTTCCTCTGTTGACCGCATAATACCATTTCCTTTGTTGGCCGCATATTATTCCTTCCCAACTTGACCGCATAACCCTCCTCCATCTTGACCGCACCTTGACCCTTGACCGTGCCATACCCGGCCGCACCAATACTCCCCTACTTACCGCACAAACTACTCCTTCTATTGACCGCAAATTGCTTCCTCCGTTACAATCCACTCCCCTTAAATTTACCTTGTCCTCAAGGTAAGAAGTCGACCGCACCTCCATCTCTATCTTGACCGCAATCCATGAACTTGACCACATATCGACCACACCTTTCACTTGACCGTGAGCACTACACATCGACCGCACCATCTCCTACCCCTTTACAGGCTTCACCTACCATTCAACCTTCAATCGTTACAATCCTTTCCCAAAAAGTCATGGTTGCCGCTTGTGTACAGAGCCATATTTGAATCATGCAACAATTATTGTTTCCAAGTAAATCTTTCTCCAAGTATACAACCAGGATCCACAAGAGTGGACTAGGTTCCACGGTAATCAAAACGAAACCTCATGATAAACAAGCACCCTCAACTGAAAAAGGACATTTGGATATGAATTATCATTGGCCACTGAACCCATTGCTTCTTACTCTTCTTCCCTCTATCAAAAGGAAATGTAAATAACCTCTTGCCACTAGTTTCCCTTTCTATCATTTGGCTTCCTTGAACTCCAGTAGGTTGTATTGTCTCTTGACCTTCATGATCAGACTGTGGTAAGGTAGTAAAAGTAATTACCTGCCTTGGAAGAATCTGCTTAAAGTTAGCCACATTTTTGCAATCCTCTACATTCAAGTAAGCACCAAAACCATCCAAGAAAGTAGAATTTGTGCATAATTCATCATAACCCACATCAAGTGACGATTGCAACAACAGTTTAGCTTCTCTTTGAGCAAGACTGAGTTTATAGATGTTATAGACTCATTGGCTGCGTTGGAGATTACTTCCGGTGACGAGGTTCATGCGTGTTTATTGCTAGCGTCCTTACCAGGAAGTTGGAGCAGAACGGTGACAGCGTTAAATGCTTCAGCGGGTAAGAACAAATTGAAGTATGATGATGTTAAGGACTTCCTCTTGGGCGAGGAAAATCGCATAAAGAAGTTGGGGACACCGTCTACTTCGGGATCGGTCTTTGCTACAACTAGCAGGGGAAGGCCGGGTTCTAGCAATAAAGGGAGAACAGGGTCAAGGGAAAGTGTAATCGGGGTGGGGATCAGTCTGCGGAGAACAAAGAAAGACCAAGGGTTGCCAGAGGATCGGTAGAGTGCTATCATTGTAAGGAGTTAGGACACTACAAGAGGGATTGTCCCAGGCGAGGGGATAAATCGGCGAATGTGATAATCGAAGGTGACGATGTACTGATTCTGAGCGATAGTAGTGCGCTAGAATCATGGGTGCTGGATTCGGGGGCATCATTCCACTCATGCGGGCATGCAGTAGCGATGGAAAATTACACTTCCGGTGATTTCGGTAAGGTCTATCTGGCGGATGGCGAGCCTTTGGAAATCAAGGGGAAATGTCAGAATAGGAGCATCGGACGGGAACGTCTTACATCTACACGGGGTCAGACATATTTCGGGTTTGAAAAAGAACCTGATTTCAGTTGGGCAGCTGGGTGAAGAAGGTTACATGGTAACTTTTAGCTGCAGGAACTGGGTTATTACCAAGGAGGATTGTGAGATCGCTCAGGGTAATAGGGAAGGAAGATTGTATTTGACAAACACCAAGGATAGTATCCAGTGGCGGATCTGAGAATGTTGATCACCAGGTGCACAATTACACTACACAACTTAAAAAAAAAAAGTAAAAAAAAAAATAAACGTAGCGCAATTACAATACATTACATAACTTCAACTTCAATTGTCTTACAAAAGGAAAACAATACATTTATCTAAATCAAATTTGTCCCGCACTTGTTTTCATACCATAATAATGATTAATAACATCTTTTTCCTTAACATCTAGAAGCAAATTTTTTTCAATGAAACATAAAAGACAAGCATTCATAAATTGATCACAAATTTTGTTTCGTAACTCGCTCTTGATATGTTTCATCCCAGAGAACAATCTTTCCACGCTTGCAGTCACTACCGGCAAAATCAATGCTAACTTCAACAATCGAAACACCAATGGGTACGACAAGTATTTTCTAGTTGTTACTAGAAGTGAGCACAAATCCGCAAGTCCCATCAATTGACCAAATCTCTCATCTGATCGTATTTGCATAATATATGTCTCTAGTTCAAATGGAAGAACTCTATAATCATTATTACTAAAGTCATCCGGATAAAACTGAGCCAACCTTATCAACTTTGATGAATCATAATCAATAAATCCATCACTCGGATTCAAACTAGCAACACAAACAAGCAACTCAGTATTTATCTCATTGAACCGATCATTAATCTCATAAATATGTCTATCCAAAATGGCATTAAAGCACTCCACATGATAATGATAATCATTCGTAACATTTGTCCTATAGCGAGGACGGTGACGATTAACATATTCAGCCTACATATCCACCCAATCAATTTTATTCTTCTTGAAAAAGTCAACTACCTTCGTCAGAAGAGAATCCCACCAGCGTCACTGGTTGCTTGCCGGTTGGACCGCCGCCGCTCTGACCCTGGTTGGTTTGGTTGCCGACGGCGACGCACACGGCACACAGCGCACGCCGTTCCTGTTTTCTTTTTTTCCTCTGCTCTGCTCTCTGTCTCTCAATTTATGTCTCAATAGGTTAAATGGAGTGGGTAGATTTTATTTCTTCTAAGTTCACACACTCACCAAGAATATAATAGCTTACTTTTATTATTTTGGCGGTGCACTTAGTAAAAAAAAAAATTATTTTTTTTGGTTGACCAGGTGCAAGTGCACCTCCTAGCATATACACAAATCCGCCCCTGATAGTATCGCGGTGGCGTCAGCCAAGGGTGATACGGATTTGTGGCACTGTCGATTGGGTCACATGGGTGAGAAGGGGGTATCCCCGGTAACTTCTTTGGGTGGTGTGTCATATTACATGACCTTCATTGATGATTCGACAAAGAAGGTCCGGGATTACTTATTAAATGGGAAAGATGAAGCTTTCAGGATATTTAAGAAGTGGAAGGCCTTGGTGGAGAATCGGATTGGACTCGAGGCTAAATGCTTGAGGTTTATTAATGGTGGGGAGTATGAGCTCGGGAGTTTGAGGAATACGGTGATGCGAGTGAGATTCGCATGGATATTCCAGACTCGGGTGGGAGCAAGACGGTTCATGATAGCCAAGGTGAAGGGGTCACTGAAGATGGACCAAATACTCCAGGACCGGATATTCCGCTACGCAGATCTAACAGAGAGTGTAGATCGGATGGCAAGGCTCCAGGTTTCTCAAGCAAGGTGAAGTTGAAGCTGGGTATAGCTTCAACGGGGCTTGGAGAATAGGGGAGGAGGAAGACACTACCATGATCGAGGTGAGCACTATGGCACTAAGGATGAGTTGAAAGAACGGATACGGGGCTTTTATATGCGGTTGATCTCTAGGTGGGAGATTGTTGGAATAGAGACCAACCGGGAACTAGCGATCGGAGCAAAGAAGGAATCACGTCGGAGGATCTGATGCTCTGGGCGGCCGCCCAGGGTGATGGTGGGCGACCGCCCACTTTATCAGTTGGTGCATCGGCTTGGAGCCTGTTATGGGCGACCGCCCAGGGGCAATATGGGCGACCGCCCAAGTGTCGGGGGCAGGTCTGCTCTGGGCCGAATTTTAGTCCAGATTTCGGGTTTCTTTGTCCGTCTAGGGTTAGGTTTTATTCTAGGATGCCTATATAAGCAATGTTCCGCCCCATACTCATCGTAACTCCATATTTACATATTATAGTGCAAGATCCTGGCTTGGTAGTGCCCCCAGACGTAGTCAAACATATTGACGAACTGGGTTAACAATTTCTTGTGTTCGTTTTGTCTTTTGCTTTGGGTTTCTTATTTCTTGTGCTTGTTTGTGGTGCTGAGTTTTCTTGCGATTTGCTTGGGTGTTGGGTTGTGAAGGGTCAATTCCACAACACCATGTAACCCCCATGGTTATCAAACGGCCGCTGCACAATAGCCGAATTACCATGCTGCACATAATATTGAGGCCTATGACTAACATGTTGGTAATGCAAATTAGGTGTAAAATGATTGTTATTAGGCGGTCCCCCAACAGCAACCCGTTGTTGTGGCAGACCAATCCGCCTCTGCTGAGGTGGCATCTGCACCCTCCGCAACGGCGGCCGTCGTGCGCCGGGCGGTGCACTGACGGACCTTTTCAGGACACATCCGGGGTGGATGTCGAAGTTGCATCCGTTGCAGCTGTAACGCCAACGGGTGCAGATGCGGCGGCAGACCGCGCATGGACGGTTGGCGGATGGGTTGAGGATTAGGGGATGGCGGTGGAGTGCGTGTTGAAGTTGTCTTGGTAGTAAGGTGTAAAGCGGGTGGACGTCGAACCCACAGGGTTGGCACCGATAGAGTAGGCCGAGGGCTGGCTCGTTGCAAATGTCGCAGACGCGGGTGGTGGGGCGGCCGGTGTAGTCGTATAGGGTTAGGGTGTGGCGGTGCATGAAGGAGGAAAGGGAACGTGGACATGAATGGCCTGCCATAATGGGTTTTCTTTTTGGTGCTTTTGGGGTGTGCGGTTTGGATATTTTGAGATGGAAAATATCTGAAAAGAAGAGGAGGGATTTGGAGCGATCTTTATAGATGGTTGAAATGAGATGTGAATTTCGCTGAAAACAAGCCAACTTGATGTATAAATTACATATAAATATATTTTTGAATTTAATTTTTGTTTGTTTTAATATTACTGAAATGAGGAAAAGAACTAATACTCCTAATTGTTTACAATGGCCTGTTTGTTATTTATTTTAACATTCTTAAATAATATTAAAGTCTTTTTGTTCAGACATATAAAAATTCAGTACCTTAATTTTTTTTTTCATACATATCTGAATGTCACCTAATATCTTCTTAATTTAAAATGTAAAATTGAAACTTATTTGTCACTGAATATACTCTCTTTGTCTCAGAAAAATAGTTTTATTTTGATTTTTTACAGTAAACACAAATAAACTTTGACCAACCATTGGTGATGATCTAACCAATGTTTAGTCAAAGTTTATTTTTGTTGACCAAAAAAATTAAAATGAGACTATCTTTCCAAGAAAGAAGGAGTATATCATTTCCTTAAACTTGTAATTTCAAATGTAAATTGAATAATCAAACTACTTTCCTATTGGTCACCTAGTGTTTGGGATTATCCCTCAGTCCTATAACTATGTACAAAAAATGAGTTTGCACGGGAATTACGGGATGAATAGTAGTGAGTAGTTGTTGTGAGTATGAAAAGTGAAGTAGAAGAGAGAAAGTGGGGTATAGAATAGTAGGTTGATTAGTGTTGTGAATGTAAAAGTAAAGTAGTAGAGAGATTGAGTGAGATGAATAGTAAAGATTATTTGCAATTTTAGGAAAATGTGACTTATCAATAGGACACCCAAAATGACAATTTGTGCATATAGTTATGAAACGGAGGGAGTATTTCCTTTCCAAAAAATAAATAAATAAAATAAAATAAAAATAGTTGGACTAGTTTAATTAGGGATCGGACTACACAGATTTAATTCTTTGTGGTTGACTGTGGGGAAGTCGGTTATTGTTGTCGAAGAAATTGACATAGGGTCCAGCCCAACAAAATGGTTGACAAAATGATTAAATGGGTCCAAGCCACCAATACAATTTGTTCAGCAAGTGGTTTTCTTGCGCATGTAATGTCCAAATTATCCGCACTGACCCCAAATTTTGATTCCCACTTGATGTTTACTTACCAAGCTTCCCCGTAAATAGAAAGAAATTAATCATATATTTACAAAATAAATGAATACTCCCTCCATCTCAGCATAAATGAGACTAATTTCCTTTTCGGTCCGTCCCACAACCAAGTGAGACTTCTCAAAATGAAAATATATTAATATATTTATATTTACAATAATTAAGAAAAACGTAGTATATGTGAGGTAGAAAATGGAGAGAGGGAATGAGTATTATATTTAACCAACCTCACCATTTCACCCAATTCATTCTCTCTCTTCATTTTCCACCACTCAATTTATTCAACCAACACTACTATCTACCATACTCATTCCCTCTCTCCATTTTCTACCTCACATATACTACGTTTTTCTTAATTATTGTGCCCCAAGTGTTAGAAATAGGGTTTAGGTGAAATGATAATCCTGGATATTTGACTGAATCGTGTATAATCCACTTTCCGAATAAAGTATTTCGACCCTTATTGCCTGAGTTACACGAAATCTCTATTGGGATAAGACAATCAAACTATCTGTTTCTAGGCAAAGAAGACAGATCGAAAACTTAGAAAGTTGTTTGGAATATTTCCGTACCTTCAAATGAGACCAAAATCTGTTTATAAACAGATGGCAGGTAACGACGGTTGGCATCTAACAGTCACACTTGTTACCCAACCGTGGTGTCTTTTGGTTTTGGCGGGAAATACTGGTAGTATATTTGGAGCATCAGCTATACCATCTGGGTCGGGGCGCTGCCCCGAGTGAGGGGCGGCTTCCCCTCGACCCCCGCCCGCTCACTTGGGAGCGGGACCCCAACAAGGGGCGCTGCCCCTTGATCCTTGCTTCTTTATCGTGGTCGAAAACATATTAACTCAAACGAGTGTGTACTCCACACTTTCCCTTACTCGTATCCGAGCCTAATATGAAATCGCATTAGTCTCTAGTAAATCACAATTACATAAAATAGCTGATGACACTAAAATCACTAACACCAAGTTGGTCTCACTTGTAATGAGTCGGAGGAAGTACATAAAACAAAAACAAGAGGGGGGGGGGGAAGAATCTAAGGGGCTTGTGTGATTTGATCAATTTTGTTGTTTAAAAGTTCTACTCACTCCTACTGAGAATTTTTTTTTTTCAAGAAATTAATATTTCCAAAAACGTCGGATTTCTATTTTTATTTCGATATGTATTTTGAAGTAAAAATATTCCAATATTTCTTTTTTGTCATTCATAGTAACTGCTCGTGTATTGCCCAAAGAGTTTATTGCAAAACTGACATGCGTACTTTCATTTATTTTCAATTTGACTCGCAAACTTTGGAAACGTCAAATATGGTTTGCGTACTTTCATTTTCAAAATTTTGAGACGACTTTTTTAACACCCGTTAAAAAACATAACGGGACACTCTATATAGGGGGTAAAAGTGTAAAGAAGTAAACTTAAAGTCCTAAATCATGTTGCTGAAACGCAAGAGGAAGAACAAATGAGCTGCAAACCCTTCGGTCGCCGGAATCCATGGAGGGTAGGGGAAGAAAGTAACCGGAACACAGGAAAACGAGTCCCCCTCTCCAGATCTACCTCTCAAGCAACGATTTTGGTGTCACCCGATTATCGTTGAATTTTAACTCAATCCCAATAGACAGAGAAAAATTCAAATCGTTGCTCCGATGCCTCTGGGTTAGTGCTGGCGTAAAGCACAAAGAGGAGTGAGATTAGTCTGTCGAGTGCTGCTTGGACGGAATCAAAGAGTGACCGGCCTGAGTAAGATTCTTGATGCCCGGAGATTTTGAGAAGAGTGCCGGAGAAGAACGGAGACGGCTCTAAGAAGTTGTGAGAGGAGCGTGATAGGAATTTGGAGTGGGGACCAGCCAGTTGTGAACGACGGACGACGGCAAGGGAGCTGGTGTGGCTCGGCAAGGCAGTTGATGGTGGAGGCGGGGTCAACGATGATGGATAGAAGATGGAAGCCAGATGGGTTTGTGGTCTGGATGGAGTTTCTGTAGTGGAATGGAGAGAAGAAAACGCAGAACGAGTCTGCAAATCCAGAAATCGGAAGAGTCAAACGAGGTTGAGGCGGCCGGAATTTCTGAAATCGCTAACGGAGAGGGGAGATTTTTCGCCGGAGAAGATGGTGGAATGTGGGAGTGGCCGGCGTATGTAATGTCACAGAGAGAGAGAGAGAGAGAGAGAGAGAGAGAGAGAGAGAGAGAGAGAGGTTTCAATTTGGGGGAAATTGAGAGTGACCAACACCCCCTTTCCTTCTCTTGCGTTTTTTTTTTCCCAACACTTTTATGCACTCAACCAGGCATTTTTATTCTTTACACTTTTACCCCTATATAGAGTGTCCCGTTAAGTTTTTTAATGGGTGTTAAAAAATTCGTCTCAAAATTTTGAAAATAATAGTACGCAAACCACATTTTCCAAAGTTCGCGAGTCAAATTGAAAATAAATGAAAATACGCATGTCAGTTTTGCAATAAACTCATTGTCTAAATGATCAGCGTTGTCCGAATTTTTTGTTCCCACTTGATGTTTACATAACACGCTTCGTTACTTGCCTTCCTCAAGCTCAAACCAAACTGTGAGTTTAACTTACATGACTTAACTGAAACTAATATTATTGAGTGCTCCAGATATCACATTAGAAATAACCCCAGCGGCCACGTCCTGCACAATCTTGCCGAAAAAGCCGGACGAATTATCAACTACAGTTCCTCCGCTTCCTTGAACCGGATAACTTCCAAAATTGCTATGATAATAATGTGGCACGTTATAGTTGGTGAATTCGTATTGCATGTTAGGTGCCAAGTAGTTGAAATTGTCTTGTGGAGCACTCGTCATACTATAATCTTGTGGGACCTCCGCCTGCACTCGTTGAGTCGGCGGGGCTCCAGAACTTGCTGGGCAAGTAATTTGCTGCCCTGCCATGGGGTTCTTTTGAGGAGCACTCGTCACACTAGTACTATAAGATTTTGCTGCCTGCACTCGTTGAGGAGTCGTCGTGGCTACAAAACTTGCAGGGCAAGTAATTTGGTGCCCTACCATGGGGTTCTTTTGATGAGCACTAGTCATACTAGTACTATAATCTCGTGGCACCTCCGCCTTCACTGGTTGAGGAGTCAGTGGTGTAGTTTTAGCACCAATATTGGTATTTGAATTTGAATGGCGTGAGTTTTGTAGAACGCATTTGGGATGGATATGGAAGTCACAGCTTTTGCAACTATAACGCCAGCTTGTGCACGCACCACGACAGACTTCACATGGTTTGGTTGTGGATGATTGGAGAACCAACTGATGGTTAGGATGAAGCGCGTGCTTTACTTGTTTAGGGAATTGCGTGCAAAGGGGGTGCACGTCAAACCCGCAGGCTTTGCACTGGTACACACGTTCGTTCACTTTCTCGCTGCACACGTCACATACACGAGTTCTGCGAGAGCCCGTATAGTCCATCAAGGTGAGTATGTGCTTGTGCATGTAGGATGATAAAGTAGTATTCATAGGGCAAGAAAATTCGGACTCAATGGGGTTTTCTTTCGGAGCACTCGTCACTTTAGCATAACCTCGTGGCATCTCCCCCTGCACTCGTTGAGGAGTCAACGTGGCTGCAGAAATTGTATAGGAAGTAATTTGGTTCCTTTTGTGGTTGTCTTGAGGAGCACTCGTCACACAAGCATAACCTTTTAGCACCTCTGCCTTCATTTTTTGAGGATAACTTGTATGGCAAGTAATTTGGTTCACCTCATGGTTGTCTTGAGGAGCACTTGTCACACTAGCATAACCTCGTCGCCTATCCGCTTGCACTACTGAGGAGTCCGCTTGACTACCGAACTTTGTAGGGCAAGTAATTTGGTTCCTCTTGTGGTTGTCTTGCGGAGCACTCGTCACACCAGCATAACCTCCCGGAACCTCCGCCTGCACTTGTTGAGGAGTCGACGTGGCATCAGCACTGATTTTGATATCTGAATTTGAATAGCTTGAGGTTTGTAAAGCACACTTGGGGTGGATATGGAAGTCACAACTCTCGCAACTATACTGCCAGCTTGTGCACCAATCACAACAACTTCCACACAATTTAGTCGTGGATGGCTGGAGAACCAAATGATGGTTAGGATGTAGCGCGTGGTTTAATTTCCTAGGGATTAGTGTGCAACGAGGGTGCACATGAAATCCACAGGGCTTGCACCGGTACACCAGCTCGTTCGCTCGCTTCCTACACACATCGCATACACGACCACTGCGATAGCCCTCAAAGTCCACCAAAGTGAGCGTGTGTTTGTGCATATAGGAAGAAAGGGTTGCGGTGGAAGTGTGGTACGCCATGGCATTGTTTCAATAATGATGATATGAACACAATATTCGGATTTTATAGATGTAAATGAGATATGAATTCCACCAGATAACAATTCTCTTAACTCTTAACTATTCTATAGCAACTGATACAATAATGCATTTCATATTAAGAATTCCTAATTGACGTATGCTACAGCAAAAAGAGCAAGGAATTGTTCACCTAGTTGACTAAATACAAGGGGGAATAATGTGATTTGTAGTTTAAATACTCCTTGCTTCCCAAAATAGATGTCTATATCTAAAAAAAAAATAAAAAATAATCGAAGACGAATGTCTGTTTTCTAAATTTAGTTGTCTTTAAATACTCTCTCAGTCTCATTTATATTGGCTACATTTGAATTTTTCCATCAACACACGTGAACTTTGACCAATATTATTGTCAATCTCATTATTCTAATAAAATTCTAAAAATGAACAAGAATATCTATATTCCATTAAATTGAGCATTTTCAAAATGACTCTTATAGAAAAAAAAATCATATAGAGGTGGTAAAGTCCGAGATTTCATCCCAAAACCAATTGATAAGGAGAGGAGTAGCCCAGCTCTGATACCATGTAAAGTCTGAGGTTCCATCTCAAAACCAATTGGTAATGAGAGGAGTAGCCCAGCTCTGATACCATGATAAAGTCTGAGTTCCATCCCAAAACCAATTGGTAATGAGAGGAGTAGCCCAGGATCTTTATATATTCAATTGTTGGCTAGTTAGTTCCCGATGTGTGATAGATAATGTCTCTAATAGTACGTTTATTGCCTGAAAACGATACTTCGCCTCGCCTATAAATGAAATGAGGGTAATGAGTCAGCATCTATCCTAAACCTTGAATTGTTCAAAAAACTAACTACTTTATATACCAGCAAATCACAAGAACAATTCTAGATGTCATAGATTAGAGTAATGCTTATTGGAACGGGAATGCATGTCTTTTGGAACTCTTGAGGGGCCAATTCATGGGTCGGTGATACAATCCGTTGTTCAACCATTGTTGGAAATACATCAATATTTGAGAGGGCAGTTCAAAAACATTTTCTATGTTGTTGGACAAATTATAATACAAAGATTAAAGATATGATTATGAAAAAATGCCTTATTTTAGTACTCAAACTCACAACAACAAAATTAACAATCTAGCAATTTATCCACTAAACTAGACCAACCAATTCAGTAGGTGGGTGCACTGGCACCCATACACATGTGCTTAGGTCGGCCACTGATGGAATGCAAGCTGAAGTAGCTTAATGCGTTAACCTATTCAACATATTGTTGGAATTTTTGGTGGACAATACATTGTACATAAATAATAATAAAGTATTTAGACACGCAGACGTGTGTGCACTACTGGATTAATCACATAAGTCATATTATTATACAGTTAATTGGGCCTAATAAAATGATCTTATAATGTTAGGGGGCCTTAAGTCATCTTTTATAAGTATGGGGTTATTTTGTAAATGTGTAGAGACCAGATTGTATTTATAAATAGATGAGGGGCCTATTTGTAAATACTACTAATGGATGCATCCTTTTGTCTTAACGGGTGTGACTATTCCTAACGGAACCATTCTAACTATAAATAGGGGTCGGGTCCCCAATTGAACGTATCCTACTCTAAGACTCTTACATCCCTTCAATGAGAGACTAACAACATGGAGTATACGGATCAATTGGAAGATCGATCCCGGGCCTATTCAAGGATTCTGCTCAACGTTTAACGGGTAATCAAGTTTTCCGTTATAAATAATTAAGGTACGCTTCCGCTTTTGTTTGGTATACTCATTAAATTGAATTTGATTGGTATAAGGAAAATCTCCCTACAATTGGTATCAGAACCACTCCAATATCAATTCCTTGAGTATTTATTTATTTGCGGATCAATTCTGTCATAGAATCATATATTGGTTGAACTCTGGTGTATTCGTTTGCACGATCATGGATTCTGTTTTGTGTGCTGGTCATTGGTTTTCAATGATGTTGCTGTAGAATGAAACTGAGATTGCTCTTTTGAATTTATATGATTACTATGCAATAACTTTTGTTGTTTGCTCTTGTGTGGAATCGTGCAAAAGTATGCCTATGATGTCGGTTTATGTATGCGTCGGTTCATGTCCATGTCCATGCTAAAATACTCCATCCTTGGAAAACATGAATTGATATGTTAATATTGCATGATTTTGGAATTGAATTCTTCAAACAGAAATCATAAAACCCTCCTTTCCGGTGCTCACTCTGGAACTATCAATATTGTCGTTCCGCACGACCATGAATTCGGTATTTGATGTTTTTGAAAGTTTTGTAATGAGTCGTTCCGTGTCAATTTTCAGTTTCAATATTGGGTGTTAAAATACATTGTATTTTTTTTTTTTGGATGTTATTGAAACGGGATGATGTCATCTAATTTCGATGTGCCGTTTCATGAGGCGAGAGATTAATTGATTTTGAATGCTGTAGTCTCTTTGGGCTATAGGGAGTATTTTTCTTTATTGAGATGGATTGAGCAATGTTTGTGGCAATTTCTTTTGCTTTATGAGATTGCTACAATACTCTTTATCTTAGTATTTGGGATGTGGGTTTAAAATTTGGTTTGAATTTTGGCATGAACTGATTTGAGTTTGTTCATCACAGACTATTGATAACTAAAGTTCATTGTTTCATGTCAACATGAATATCTGATTATGAGGACACGATACAAAATTTTATTGTTTTACGATTTTGGATTAATATTATGAATTATGTTATTCTGAATTTAATAGTATAAAATTTACGTTGATGGCATGGATTTAACGTTATAAAATTGTGGTGTACTATTATGTATTTAATACTCCGTAGCATAAATTTTGGGTTTACATATTTTTCATGTTTGAAAAATATGGTTTGATCAATGTTCGAATTTACAGTATTTAAGTCTCTCTTTTGAGAAAATCATGTATTCCAAGTTATTTAGTCTATATGGCATGTCACCAAAGTGACCTCTCCTATTTAGATTATTTAATTTTGATATACATTGAGTTGGTAATATTTTGTAAATAATAATTGTCCCAAAGGAAGACTATTATTTGTGAAAATATTAACTTATTAAATTTATTGAAATACGTGTTTAACTTTCATGCGGGTAATGATCGGCCCAAAGGAATATTATTATTTGGCAAAAATTTAAACACGCTTGTAGTGATAAATACATGACAATTGGTGGGTGTTTATGTAGGTATTGAGTCGGTCCAAAGAAAGGCTCAATATTTGACATGATTTTATTGTCAATATTTGATCACTGAACTTGTTGTGGTAAACATGTGACTAAAGTTGAGTATCCATGTGGGTATGAAGTCGATCCAAAGAAAGGCTCCATACTTGATCGGATTTATTGTCAATGTTTGTCCACTTAAATAAGAGAGTCACTCGCAAGTTAATTTATGTCCAAAGACTACAATTAATGTTGCACCGATTTTCTTTTAATAAGATCATTAAATTCGAACATGTTTTGGTTATGGTTATATGTGAGTGTATTGGGTTTATATTTTGTTCTCTATTTTGCTAACATCAACTCGATCCTCATGTTGAGTGGGAGAAATATTAAGGTCTGGAAAGTCAACATGATGATCGTTTCTGGATGTAGAGAATAAATGATTATGTGCTTACATAGTCAGATACTAAGGATGAGATCATTTGGTATTTGGATTCTGACTTTTGTAGATGCCAAGATGCATTGAGTCAGGAAAAAGACTGTGAAAGTCTTTAAATAAAGTAATTCAGAGTGGACAAAGTTATGAGCATATTGAAACAAACTCCATGATTGCTGATGAACATATTAAGTTAACACCAAAGGTTTTCAAGTATACTAATTGTATGGGTGTTTACAATTAAGTATGCCTTGATTCAGTGGGAGTTTGCTCATACATTATGGTTCATTATCATGACATCAAGTAAATGAATTCACTTTAAGGTATTAAGTTATCCAGCTCTCTGAATATGTGATTGATCTCATAAAGTTGGACCTGTTGGAATAGACATGTGAAGATCACATTACATGTAATTTCTTCCATGCTACACATCCATACTTGATTTATGTTATTTAGTAAATTAATATATGTGACCACTGATGGGTTTAGTCACGATTAATGTGACGATTGCCCTTTGATCCTTATGTTAATTGATTAATGGACAGGATTGTTTAAGATGACACACTAAGGATATGCATATGCGACTAAGGTTTATAATATGTTATGCGATTACTTAAGGTGTTCAATTTATGTACAAGTATTAGTTCAAGTGGGAGATGTTGGAATTTTTGGTGGACAATACATTGTACATAAATAATAATAAAGTTATTTAGCGCACGAAGACGTGTGTGCACTACTGATTAATCACATAAGTCATATTATTATACAGTTAATTGGGCCTAATAAAGTGATCTTATAATGTTAGGGGCCTTAAGTCATCTTTTATAAGTATGGGGTTATTTTGTAAATGTGTAGAGATCAGATTGTATTTATAAATAGATGAGGGCCTATTGTAAATACTACTAATGGATGCATCCTTTTGTCTTAACGGGTGTGACTATTCCTAACGGAAGCATTCTAACTATAAAAGGGGTCGGGTCCCCAATTGAACGTATCCTACTCTAAGACTCTTAGATCCCTTCAATGAGAGACTAACAACATGGAGTATACGGATCAATTGGAAGATCGATCCCGGGCCTATTCAAGGATTCTGCTCAACGTTTAATGGGTAATCAAGTTTTTCCGTTATAAATAATTAAGGTATGCTTCCGCTTTTGTTTGGTATACTCATTAAATTGAATTGGATTGGTATAAGGAAAATCTCCCAACACATATGCCTGAATCGCGTTCTGTTTTGGTCGACGGACTCAAGATAAATAAGTGATATGTAACAAACAAAAATGGTTTGCATGATGAAATGATCGTACGTTAT
>JAOWBW010000540.1:820746-881514 GCA_026119855.1 Campanula takesimana
AAATTTCAAAGATTTACCGAGAATATGAGGGGTTTTTAGAGAAAACCCACACCAAGAAACAAAAGAATGAGAATCCATACCATAATGACGATGGGAGGAGTGGATTGAGATGGAATAGAACTTGGATAATCGTCTCCCGATGTAGCAGATTTAGAAGATTTCTTGTTTAGAGGTTTTGAAGTCATTATATAGAGAAAATTTGAGAGAGAATGGCGGTTTAGAGAGGGAAGTTTTTAGAGAAAGAATGATTTTCTGAAAAAGTAAGAAGTGTAGAGTAGTGGAGTATAAGAAGGAGGTGGAACGGTTCGAGGTGGAGGGTGATTTGCAGAGTCAGAGTGATGGGAATATGGAGGGTTTTTCTGCAAAAAGAAAGGGCTGACAGGACCTAGGGTTGTCTATTCTCATTAAATGCAAGGTGACTAGGTGTCAAATCAGGATAGCCAATGACGGCTCAAAAAAATTTGAGGAATAAAAATTAAATGAAAATTTAATGCTCCAAAATATTTGAATTAAATAAAGTGAGGGAAAAGTGGAAGTTACCTTAATACCCTTGAGGTAGATTAGATCTAAGCAACCTAGATATCTCTAAGTTAGAAAGACTTACCTGGGGCCTTTGAATGCGTAACTTGAAGATCGACCGTGACATGTGAGGTCGGTGAGGTCTTACCTTGCTTGTTCTTAACTTCTAGTATATGCGGCAGCATAGTTGATGCGGCAGACATGAGTTGCGTCAAGTGAATTTAGAGGCTTGTGTTATATGCTTGACCGTGAGTTGGTCTGCCGTGGACCTAACTTGATTTTGAACTTTTGGACAAAATACATTAGTACAAGAAATTATATGGACAAGTTTGAGTTAGAGTTCAAGCATACCCATTTCTCCTCTTTAGATACCTAAATCTCTTGAATCAAGAGCCTTGGTGAGAATATCTGCAATTTGATCATCAGTACTCAACATACTCTAGATGGATATTACCTTTTTCCACATGATCCTTGAGAAGTGGTATTTGATATCAATGTGTTTGGTCTTGGAATGCATGACAGGGTTGTTGGAGACAACAATGGTAGATGTATTGTCACAAAAGATTGGACAATTTTCTTCTTTGATTCTGTAGTCAACCAATTGTTGCTTCATCCACAGCATTTGGCAGCAGCAGCTTCAGCAGCTATATATTCATCTTCTGTGGTAGTACAGAGACTGAGGCTTGTTTCTTGCTTGCCCATGAAACTAGTCGATTTCCAAGGAATGACAAGTTCCACTCGTGCTTTTCCTGTCGATGGTACATGCTGCATAATCTGCATCTGAGTAACCTATAAGATCAAAAGTTGAATCTTTGGAGTACCAAAGTCCAAGGTTAGTAGTCCCAGATAGATATCGAATAATACGTTTAACAGCAATAAGATGTGCTTCTCTAGGATCAACTTGATAACGAGCACAAACGCAAACACTAAACATGATATCTGGTCTACTAGCAGTTAAGTATAGAAGGGAGCCAATCATACCTCGATACACGGTTTGACATATTTGTTAAATACTTGAACTTGCATATTATGTGTTAGTTTTACTTGGGTTAAATCTTTAACTGCTTTAAATAGTTTAAGGTGGTTAAATGTCTAGTTTTGACTTTTGGGTCATTTGTGAAAATTTGACTTTAGGGCCTTTTTGTTAAAAGTGAAACTTGAGGGGCCTAAGTGCAATTCTTTGAAAGTTTTAAGTATATCAACTTGTTTGGTTTCTTCTCTGGGTTATTTCTTCCCCAAATTCATTACGTACACTCCCTCTGTTCTAAAAAGCTAGGTTAGGGTTTCACCCTATTCTCGACTCCTCGAGCTTAATTATCCCTCTGTTCTTGATTCTGATCCCGGATTAATATTCGTGGCGTTGAATAGAGCGTTCCAGGCCGAACAGAAATAAGTTTGGGTCAACTTGAATTTTGACTAGGTAAGTTATTAGCTTCCCCTTGCTTGTAATAACATGCATAAATGTTATTCTCGATACTTGTGAATGTTAATTTCGTGTTTGGGATGATTTTTGTGGTACTTGTAAATCTGGGACAAAGGGAGTAAAACCCTACTGTGTAAACTAATGAAAGGAAATGAATAAGTTGGTTTTTAAACTTGTTAGTGCAATTTTGAAGTTGTTAAATTGTTAGTAAAAGTTACTCCTACGCTTGGGACGGACAATTCTAAGCCTGGGAAAGAATTTGAGAATTGCTGATTTTTGGACCAGGCGCCCGCCCGGTTTGTCACCAGACGCCCGCCCTTTTGACCAGAAAGTTATGGGTTTTAGGAATTTTGGACAAGCGCCCGCCCGGTTCACCTCGAGCGCCCGCCCGGTCCCCTGTTCCAAGTAAAGTATTTTAAATCCAATTGAGATTGAAAGCTTATTCCTCCTAAGGCATATAGCCTTAGTATAAGATGTCCTAGCAAGTATAATTGTACCTTTTGAGGGCATTAGAACTTAGTCTTGAGCACTAATACTTATAGAACTCAAATGAGAACTTAAGTATAAGAGTAGTAACTCTTCCTTATGTCTTGAAAGTGCTATGAACAAGCACTAATGTGTATACTTGTTGTGAATCCAATGATTGTGCACCTTAGGGGCATTAGAACAGGTCTTAGACTTGAACATCCTAAGAATAGGATTGGGATTTTGTAAGAGTAATGCATAACTCTTATACTTGTTTGAATGTCCAAAGATTGGGATATAATTTGAAGTATAAGACATTAAAATCTTGTACGTGACTTGAACATCCAAAGAATTGGATTATAACTTGAATATAAGATAATAAAATCTTGTACTTGACTTGACACCAATACATATGTATGGTAGTGAACTTGAAAGTGCTATGAACAAGCACTTACGTGTATGAGACATGTTCTTGTTGTGTATGTGCAAACATTGCATACATTTGCTTGATACAAGGTGACTTCTTGATTACTTGAAGCATGTTCCTTGTTGAGCTAGTCCACTACTTTTGGATTAGTTCTTCTTCCGTAGTTCAAGTAAAAATCTACTTGTACCTTCTTGTGTGAGTCCAGCTGGTTCTCCTTGCTTGTTCGAAAATGTATAGGTTCACGCTTGTCGCGAGAGCTGGGGCTTAAGTGACAATCGGGTCCCTATGTATTTCCGCTTGACCCCTTACTACCGGTCATAGTAAGGGCATAGCTTCCTTAGTTGGAGCAATAAGCCTGACTTAAGTGAATGCTAAACTCCTGTCTTGAACACCTCGTGAATACTCATGAGTCTTGATATTGGGAATGACACTGGTTACCGGGTCTTCTGATACATACTGAATAATCAGTTTCTTGTTATTGATCGTGATTGTCAAAGTAATACAAGCTACGACAACAATGGTATTCTTGGGAGGAATAAGGAAGGAAGCAATATCCTTATAACTTGCTTGATTAGCTTTATGTGCTACTTGATGAGTGGATTATCCTCTCATATACTTGTTACTTGATGATACTTGATATATGATTACTTGAGTATCTACTTGAATTGCATGATAACATGTCATGTAGTTGCATCTAATAGCTTACTGAGATTTATCTCACCCTTTATTTGTTTCCCCCCCCCCCAAGAAAGGAAGGATAGTGCGCAGTGAGGCTCGACATAGTTGGGAGCTTGCTTCGCAGGTCATGATTATTTTGGGGCTTGTGTCCTTTTACTCTTGGTGAGGATGATGTATTGGGTGTATAACTCCTTATTTTGGGTTAGACAGTCTTGTTTAGTTCTTGTTGTCACTAGACATCTTGTATAGTACTCTTAATGCCAGCTTATGTGCTAGGCATGTTTCCGCTGTGTATGTATTAAGTTTGGTTTTAAATTTTCTTGGCTAGAACTAGTGTTGTGAGCTAGTATAGCTCCTTAATCTAGAGTATATATATCATGTCAGTTTGTTATACAAATGTCATTAAGTTTCTTGTTAAGTTTCTTGTTCTTCATTAGGCACTCCCATCCAGGTTCGAGATTCTATTAGGGAATCCCGGAACCTGGGGGTGTGTCAGGTTGGTATCAGAGCTACCCTGGTTTAGCTACCCTGTTTAGCTACCTTGGTTTGCTCTAAGTCTGGATAGGGTCTATGGCCTAGGTATGGGTGAGTCTTGGGGTGTTATTAATAACGCTGAGTGTTTACCTACAGGTACAATGAGTTCTGAAGGTACTAGTGGTAGTAATCAGCTGAGATCTATAACTCCTCAAGAAGAAATAGTTGATAATGTAGACTGGGATTATCCTAATCGCCTTACAAGGTTCTTGAAGCTGAAACCTCGTAGTTTTGATGGGGAATTTGATGCTAAGAAGGCAGAGGAGTGGATTGAGAGTATTGAAAAGATCTTTACAGCCTTGAGATGTGCAGGTGGTGATAAGGTAACCTTTGCAACCTTTAAACTTGAGAAAGCCGCTGAACATTGGTGGCAAGTGTTGAGTAAAAGTTGGGAACTGGAAGGTGTACCACAGACATGGGAAAATTTTCTTAAAGCATTCAAGTCACAGTTTATTCCAACGGTGGTCCAAGATAAAAAGGAAATGGAATTTCTTAATCTGGAGCAGGGAAGTATGACAGTGGGGCAATACTCAACCAAGTTCACAGAATTGGCGAGGTATTGTGATCACTTAGTTCCAAACGAAGCCAAGAAGGCACAGAGGTTTGTTAAAGGGTTAAGGACTGAGTATAGGAAGCAACTTCTTTCTCTACAGCTCACTAGCTATCAGCAAGCAGTGGAGAAGGCTTATACTATTGAAAATGATATTGAAGAACACAAGGTGAAGTTGGGAACAACCATGACTGGTCGTGTATCAGAGAAAACTCAGGGATCTGGTTCTAAAGGTGGTAAATCTGGCCGCCAAGATCGTCGATTCCGACAGCCAACCGAAAGCAAAGGTAGTGTATCAACTGGTTCGAGGATAACAGTCCAAGGTTCCGGAAAGTATGTGGTTTTTGTTCGAAAGAAGGTCATTCTGAAGACAAGTGTTGGTCAAAGCAAGGAAAATGTTTAGTGTGTGGTGAAGCGGGGCACTTTGCTAGAAATTGTCCTAAAAATAGAGGAAATCAAGTTGGGGGTACAAGTCAACCAGCCTCAGGTTCCAAGAGAGATAGTGGGGGTCGACCAAAAGTTCAAGGTCGAGTGTTTGCTTTAGATCAGCATGGTGTAGCTGAGTCTTCTGCGGTCATATGAGGTATTATATTACTTTCTAGTACGAGAGCGCGAGTCTTGATAGATCCAGGCTCATCTCATTCTTATGTGGCATCTCATTTTGTGGCGCATTTGCATGTTCTTCCTGATTCTATGCCTTATGTGCTAGAAGTATCTTCCCCTATGGGAGATTGCATGTTTACTTCTGAGGTCTACAAGAAATGTGAGGTTCTTGTGGGTGATCATGCCCTTCTTGCTGACCTAGTCGTGTTACCTATAAGGGACTTTGACGTGATTCTTGGCATGGATTGGCTTTATGTGCATCATGCATCTGTTGATTGTTATAGAAAAGTAGTAACTTTTTCTATTCCTGGTTTGCCTGATTTTACCTTTGAAGGTGATAGGCCTTTATGTGCTATACATGTTATTTCTGCTTTAAAAGCTAGAAAACTTTTATCTCGTGGTTGTGCCGGGTATCTCGCATGTGTACTTGATCAGAGTTTATCTGTTCCCAAGATGGAAGATATTCCTGTTGTGTCTGAATATTCAAATGTGTTCTCTTCTGAGTATAGCATGCCACCTGATCGAGAGCTTGAGTTCTGTATTGAGTTATTACCAGGTACAGCACCAATCTCTAAAGCACCTTATAGAATGGCTCCAGCTGAGTTGAGAGAGTTTAAAAACACAGCTTGAGGAATTTCTTGAAAGGGGCTTCATCAGGCCTAGTGTATCACCGTGGGGTGCACCAGTACTGTTTGTCAGAAAGAAAGATGGAACTCTGCGATTGTGTATTGATTACAGAGATCTTAATCAGGTAACTATCAAGAACAAATATCCGTTACCTCATATTGATGACTTGTTTGATCAGCTTCAGGGTTCAGTAGTGTATTCGAAGCTTGACTTGAGAAGTGGTTATCATCAGTTGAAATCAGATCTGAGGATATACCAAAGACAGCTTTCTGTACCAGGTATGGGCATTATGAGTTTATTGTTATGCCATTCGGTTTGACAAATGCTCCAGCTGTATTTATGGATTTGATGAACCGTATCTTCAAGCCATATCTTGATTGTTTTGTGGTGGTATTCATTGATGACATTCTTGTGTATTCTAAGTCACGGGCTGAGCATGAACAACATCTCAGAGTGGTATTACAAGTTCTTCGTGAGAAACAATTATTTGCAAAATTCAGCAAATGTGCTTTCTGGTTAGAAGAGGTTTCATTCTTGGGGCATGTTGTGTCTGCTACTGGTATTGCAGTAGATCCTTCCAAAGTTGAAGCAGTTGTTAACTGGAAAAGGCCAACTACAGTGACAGAGATCCGTAGTTTCTTGGGCTTGGCTAGTTATTATCGGAGGTTCATTGAGGGATTCTCCAAGATTGCTACTCCATTGACTAATATGACTCGAAAAGCTATTTCTTTTGAGTGGAATGACAAATGTGAAGCAAGTTTTCAGGAGTTGAAAGGGCGTTTGACTACAGCTCCAGTCTTGGCTTTGCCTAGTGGTTCTGAGCATTTCATGGTTTATACTGATGCTTCTAAAGAAGGATTGGGTTGTGTTCTGATGCAAGATGGCAAGGTAATAGCTTATGCTTCTCGAAAATTATCTCCTTATGAAAAGAACTATCCTACTCATGATTTAGAGTTGGCTGCGATTATTTTTGCTTTGCATAAATGGAGGCATTACTTGTATGGAACCAAATTTGAAGTCTTTACCGATCATAAAAGTTTGAAGTACTTGTTTTCTCAGAAAGAGCTTAATATGAGACAACGTAGATGGATGGAGAAATTGAAGGATCATGATTGTACTATCCTTTATCATCCAGGAAAGGCAAATGTTGTGGCAGATGCACTGAGCAGAAAGACTTATATTTCTTGCCTGATGATTCGTGAATGGAAGATGTTCGAAGACTTATGTGATTGGAGTCCTTGTGAATCAAATCATGGAGTTATCTTTGCTAATAT
Source organism: Campanula takesimana (assembly GCA_026119855.1). NCBI lineage: Eukaryota > Viridiplantae > Streptophyta > Magnoliopsida > Asterales > Campanulaceae > Campanula > Campanula takesimana. The sequence goes on from JAOWBW010000540.1 coordinate 827,847, forward strand.
AAAGGCTACTTCAGATTTACTCCAACAGATCAAAGAAGCTCAGGTAACTGATTCTGAATTGCAGAAAATCATTAGTGGAATGAATGAAGGAAAGCAACCAGATTTTTCTTTTAATAGTGATGGAATTCTTACCTTCCGAGGTCGAGTTTGTATTCCAGTTGATTCTGAGATAAAGAAGAAAGTTCTTGAAGAGGCTCACAAAGCCAAGTATACTATTCATCCTGGAAGCACTAAAATGTACCAAGACTTGAAGAAACATTTCTGGTGGAACAATATGAAAAGAGAAATTGCTGAGTATGTATCCAAATGTTTGACTTGTCAACAAGTAAAGGTGGAACATCAACGTCCAGCAGGTTTGTTGCAACCATTAGAAATTCCAGAGTGGAAATGGGAGCATATTACTATGGATTTTGTGACTGGTTTGCCACGTACCAGACGAGGCCATGATGCTGTTTGGGTTATAGTGGACAGGTTGACTAAATCAGCTCACTTCTTGTCTGTTTCCATGGGATATTCATTGTCTCAGTTGGCATCTTTGTATGTTCAGGAGATAGTCCGACTGCATGGGGTTCCTGTGAGTATTGTATCTGACAGAGATCCTCGTTTTACTTCTCGATTCTGGCAGGCTCTTCAGGGTGCCATGGGTACAAAATTGAATTTCAGTACTGCTTTTCATCCTCAATCTGATGGGCAATCTGAGAGACTTATACAGATTCTTGAGGATATGTTACGTGCTTGTGTTATTGATTTCAAAGGCAGTTGGGATACTCATCTTCCTTTGGCTGAGTTTGCTTATAATAACAATTATCAGTCTAGCATTGAAATGGCTCCATATGAGGCTCTTTATGGTAGAAAATGTCGATCTCCTATATGCTGGGATGAAGTGGGAGAAGCTAGACTCTTGGGTCCTGAAATGGTTCAACAATCAGTTGAGAGTGTGAAACTCATTCGAGATAGATTGCGCACAGCTCAGAGTAGACAAAAGAGTTATGCAGATCATCGTAGAAGGGATCTTGAATTTCAGGTAGGTGACTTTGTATTCTTGAAGGTCTCTCCTCGTAGAGGTATAAAGAGATTTGGGAAGAAAGGAAAGTTATCTCCTCGTTATATCGGTCCATTTGAGATTCTTGAAAGAGTTGGGAAGTTGGCTTATAGAGTGGCTTTACCTCCTTCTTTATCGGGTATTCATGATGTATTCCATGTATCTATGCTTCGCAAGTATATGGCAGATGAATCACATGTTCTTGAGTATGAGGCTATTCCATTCCAGCCTGATTTGTCTTATGAGGAACAGCCTGTTGAAATTCTTGACTGGAAAGAGCAAGTATTGCGTACCAAAAGGATTCCTACTGTGAAGGTCCTTTGGAGAAATCATGAAATTGAAGAGGCTACTTGGGAAACCGAGAAAGAGATGCGAGATAAATACCCGAGCCTATTTGAAAATCTTGGTAAGTAAAATTTGTGGGCGAATTTTCTTTAAGGTGGGGAGGATGTAACACCCATCGAATTTCTTGTTAAATATTTGACATATTTGTTAAATACTTGAACTTGCATATTATGTGTTAGTTTTACTTGGGTTAAATCTTTAACTGCTTTAAATAGTTAAGGTGGTTAAATGTCTAGTTTTGACTTTTGGGTCATTTGTGAAAATTTGACTTTAGGGGCTGTTGGTCCCAGAGGGCAACAAGGGTATAGAACCGCTAGAGGGGGGGTGAATAGCGGTCCAAAACTTTTTCGAAAATACCCTTAAAATCAACCGAGTAGTACTTATCAGTTGGCCAACTGCGGTTCAAGGCACAAGAACCGAACTGATAAAATGCACAGCGGAGTTTGCGGTTTGGCCAAATTGGATAGTTAAAGAGTTGGGAGGTTTGACTCGGTGAGAAAACACTATGATGCAACAGAATAGTTAAACTTAAAGTTTAAAGGAAAACACAATTCATCTTTCAAGTCATTTCGTATATGGAACGAGTTCAAGACCACAAACAAGAAAGATAAATATCAAGACAGAAAATAAAGATTAAACACACAAATTGAAGAGGTTCGTTCTTAAATGAACTACGTCCTCTACCTAGATGGTTAGTCTAGGATTTTCTAATAGCTATGAGACTTGTATTAATTTAGAGGAGGTTTTACAAGATGAATCTAAACTCTAAACAATAAGTCTAACCTAAGCTATAATAACAACCGGTGTTTTCGAAGTATATAATCTATGTGATCATATAAATCGGGGTGTGTGTTGTGAAAAGAAATCAAATGCTCTAAGTATCTAAATGATGGTTGAGCAAATGGAATTCTTTCAGTGAAAAGGCTTAGTATGAACGGTTGATAGGCTTGAAGCTTTGATGAAGAACTGGGTTGCAATGGAGATGGTTTGAAGATATGAATATCTGGGTTTAAATCTTCAAAGCAAACTTGAATACTTGGGAATGAATCTCTTGAAGCTCAGCCTAGAAAACGAAAAATCTAGAAATGGACTTATCTAAAAATTGAAGTAGAACTTCATTACATGCGGTCCTAAAGTCCATAAGAAGACACGTGGCATGGATCAATCAAATTAAGGTGGGTGTACTAACAATGAATCCTAACAATCTCCCCCTATTTGATTGATGCCATTACCACACTATGATAATAGCAAAACATTGTACTTGGTAAGAACATGTCAGAAATAAATTTCATGAAATTGCATGTCCCAAGTCAATGCACACACTATGCTAGATCATAGATTTTTAATCTATCAAAAACAAAGGAAATGAGGAAAAGATAGAAAAGAAATACATTCAGATGCATAAAAGATGATATGATTTTGAGGATCAGAAATGCATGTTTAAACTGAATGTTTAAAACATAATGCAATAAAAAGTATTTTCATGATGAATGTAGTGCATGAGGTTTTAATAAATACAAGCATTGTTTCACAAACAAGCAGTTTGAATAAACAAAGTTTTGGAAACAGAATGCTATGCAGTCATTCTCATTATAATTCAATCATAAGAATAGTAACTTACAATGTATGAATTACAAGAGACATCAAAAAGAAAGAAAATGAAATCTAGTCTACTTCATCTGCAACAGAACCCCTTGCAGCAGCAGCATCATCTGCGGTTTGGTTCTGAACGGTTTGAGCATCTTGAGCAGCTTGTTCTTCTGCAATTTGAGCATCAACAGCGGGAGCGGTTTGATCAACATTTCTAGAACCGGATCCACGGGTGGTTTCAAAAACAAAGTCAGATGCACGAAGCCGAACTTCAGTTGGTTCATCAATCTTTGATTCAATTGCAGCGGCTTGCTTGACAAGTTTCCCGGTTCTATGCAGGATAAGTTCTGAAGAATCAAGTGCATGCTGAGCCAGAATGTCAAGTTTCTCAACAACAGATTGAAGTGATGCATCAACGGCTTGAAACTTTAAGTTGCAAAGATCATTGTTGGTTCTGACAAGATCTTGAAGGGCCAGTTGATTTTCCAAGATTAAGTTCAGTCTCTCATCTAGCTGTTGTTGGCAAGACCTATCATCAAATCTCTCATTCACTCTCTCCCCCTTAATGGCATCAAGATCAGATTGAATAGTGAGGAGATGAGTGTCAAACCGAGAAGTGGCGATTTGTTGATGAACTTGAATATTCCTAACCGCATCTATCAAGTCGGCGGTTGTAGCATGAAGAGGTAGAATAGGATAGGAAAGAATTGAAGAGGGCGGTTCATCAGAAGGAGTATAGTTAGGGATGTGCTCATCACTGGAATTGTCATCATCAGAAATTTGGATGGCATCATCAGATTGATGGGATGAGGAAGGCTTTTTGGCTTTGCCCTTCAAAAGAATGTGAGCCTCTTCTAAGGTTTCACCCATAGAGATCCTAAGAGCGGTTTCAAGCTCAATGGGATCAAAGTGAGGAAAAGAATGAATAGGGATAATAGCAGTTTGAGAAGGTGAAGAATGAAGAAAAGGAAATCTTAAAAAATCATCATTTAGAAGAATGGAAGGGGAAGGCACAAATCTCCAATTCAACATAGGAGGATAGGCTCTAGCAGTTAACTTTAGAAAGAATTGACTAGCAAGAGTGGGATCCATGAGTACCTGATCGGCAATCTCACCCATCACTTTGTCTGCAACTGAAAGAATTAAGTTTTCAACTGCGGCTTCCATCTCATCTTTGGGAAAGATAGCAAAAGGGTTAGGGCGGCCAGCCTTCACGAATCTAGCTTCGGCTTTGGCGGCGGCACGAGCATGGGCTCCATCCCTTCTTTCCCTAGAGGTTTCAGTTTTGAACTGCTTCAAATATTTTGCTAAGTCAGCAGCATTCTTTCGTTTCTTAGTCTTCGGTTTAATGAATGAAACCAATGTCTGTGGAGATAGCTGAACTGGCGGCTGAGAGAGAGGTTGAGCTTGAGTAATAGCTAGCGGTTGAACTGAAGGAAGAGGCAGTGGTTGAACCGACAAAGAAGTAGATGGCAAAACTGGAGTTGGAGCATAAGGTAAATCAGGAGATGAAGATGGAGTATGTTCTGGTGAATCAAAGTCCAACTTCCTTTTAAGTGAAGGAGGAGAGACCTCAACCATCATTGGGTCAATACCTGCCTTCCTCATCTCAGCTCTTTCTTAGCTCTCTTGCAAAAGCTCCTTCAAGTGGTGAGTGATCTCTTTTGTAGTCAGCCTCACTGAAGTCTATAGCTCCTGGTGGCCTTGACTGCCAATGCTCTACATAATCACTTTTCTTCACCAACTTTCTCCTCTTCTTTGGCGGTTGAACCTCAAGAACTTCAACATCTTGCTCAGGTTCACCAAGTGCCTCAGACATATCAGTCTGCTCAGGCAATGCTGCAGCCTCAACTCATCGGTTTGCTCAGGCTGAACCACAATGGTAGATACAGCGGTTTGTTCAACTAGAACCGCATCCTCAGACACTTCGGTCTGCTCAGGATCGGTTTGAGAGGAAGGTTTAAGGTTTGGGAAGGCTTTGAAAATTTCAGCCAACTGTTCTTCAGAGAATTGAACAGAGGGCGGTTTAGAAGTGGAAGGTTTAGGAGGAGAAGGGATAGGAAGGAAAAGATGAGGTGAAGGGATAAGTTCTGGAATGGATTTAGCCTTGGCGGCTTTAAGAGAGGCGGCATCCATAGCAAAATTAAAGGATTTCTCCACATTTTGATGTAATGGAGAGAAGGGTTTAACTTGAGGTTTGGAATAGAGGGTTTAGAAGGCGGTTTTGAAAGAGTAGGAGATAGTCTGATGGGGGGAAAAGAGGTTGAAGAAGATGAAGGTTTAGATGATGGTTGGATAAGGGTTTGGAAGGCGGTTTGGATAGGTTTGCTTTTGTAATAACCGAAGGGATTTGAGCAGTTCCCTTTCTTTTCCTTGGAGCAACGGTTTCCTTGGGACGAGCCGCAGGTATAGACCGAACTGCAGGCTCCCCCTCAACCGCAGGCTCCCCCCTCAGCCTGTACCGCGGTTTGAGCTAAATGACTTAACCCAGTCGGTTTAGAGTGGCAGTTTGACCTTCATTTCTTATCATCGTAGCATGGGCCTGATCAGCAATGGCACCAGCATACGGTTTCCCAGATTTGTTGAGCCGAGCTTCAGGAAATGGGCCACGTTCAGCTTCAGGAAGAGGGTCCTCATTCCAAACAGTTTGAGCATACCGCCATCCAAAGGTTGTTCTGAAGGTATCAAGTCTTGACAATCCAAAGATAGATTTTTCACTTGGATCCAACCAATAGTCCTTGTTTTCAGCCGAGAACTTGAAAATGGCAGTATCTTGATGCAAGAACTTTGTCAGCAACCTGCAATGAGTTCTGACCTTGGATTTTCCAGCGGCTTTAGCAGCATGGAGGCGGTTTAGAGCATTTATAATCTCCTTAATCACAACCTTGGGCCAGTGCAGTTTCTTCCCTTTAAGAATGGCCACACAGTAAGCATACTGTTCACTTGTAAAGTTGTTGTGGTTTCCATTCTTGCACATGACTCCAGAATCTACCAGTTCACAAAGATGAGCCATCACCTCTCCAAAGTCCTTTTTGGAGGAATTCTTGGTGGAGAAAGAGTTAACTCCAATCAGCTCCATTGTAGTATTGCTTAGAAGTTCCGGTTTTATCCCCATAACTCCAGAGTTCTCAAGACCAGCTAGAACTGCAATCTTGGAAGCTGTTAGGATTACTTCTTTGCCACAGACGGTGGACTTGATAGCATCTTCAAATTTTATTTCACCGGATTCCAGATCCCTTATCGGTTCTCCTCTTACATCTAGTAATTCAGCCTTCGTGGAGATCCCATTCTCAAAGAATTCGACGCAGATAATAGTAACAAACTGCGGTTCATCCATAAGAAACAGAGGTAGCAGTTTAGCATCATTCAGTAGTTTGAGGAGCTTCCGTCCAACTGCATCTTGTTTAAGTTCATTCTCAAGAATCCTAGAACCGGGAACAAAGTTTGAGGGATCCTGAAAGATATTCTTAGTTAGAAATAATTTAAAGAATGATAGTTTGAATCCTTAAGCAAACCGCGGTTTGATTAAGTATTACAAACTATAACAAGGAAACCTAACAATGAGAACATGCGGTTCAAGGAGAGCAAGGGTAAAAATGTAAAAACAAAGAATGAAGGAACGGTGAAGGCAAAATGGATCAAAGAGGGAAAATTTTGAAAAAGAGTTTGAATGCATGAAGAACACGAAGAACAGAGTATGAATATGCAAAACAAAATCTTAACCAAAATATGGAAAAATTATATCAAAATGATCACAAAGAGTAGATTCTAACAAAGTTCTAAATAAAACTAAGACAAATAACAACACATGAACCCAGAATCTGCAAAATTTCGCAAGAACACCAAATAACCCCAAAATTGATTTTGCTCAAAATTGAACACAAATCTTAAAACAAAGTAATCAATCAGTGTATATAAGTAAATGCGAACACAAACCAACCAAGAAATTGAAGAAAAAGCATAAAATGATCAAAGGAAGAGATGAACAAGCTTTTAAGCTTCAACAATGGCGGATAAAAGAAGTATACTGAGTTAGGGTTCAGAATTTCATACCATATCAGGCTTCGATGGTTTGGACGATGTAGAAGAAGAAGAAAGATCAATTGATTTCTTTGGTGCCATTAAAATTTTTGTTTAAGTAAGAATTTTTTTAGAGAGAACAGAGAGAGAGAAGAGTACGAACACAGTAGAGAGAGAGAAGGTTTTGCTAAAAAGAGTAAGAAGGTAAAAAGATAAATTGAAAAATGGTTTGTCTTTTATACTCAATTAACCACCTCGGGTAGTGGAGCGGGCATGACGGCTGAAGGAAACTCAACCGTCAGTGTACCTGTCGATTCGCATTTAATGCGGCAGAGATAATTGCAAAAAGGTCCTTAATGAATGAAGTGACATAAAGTAGGGACTAAAATGCAATTTCATCACTTGGCATTGGGTGTGAATCTTAAAAGACAATGACCAGCACTATGACCAAAATCAGCACAAATAGCACAATGAATAAATCCAGGATTTGGTTGCGGTTTTACAAACCCTTTACTGATCTTCGGTTTCTCATTTTTTACTGGGTCAGCGGTTTTGGCTTTAACAAAGATTACCTTCTTGAGCTCAACCTTCCTCTTAGGTGCGGCTTTAGGGAATATGATAGGAATTTCCTTAAACCGACTAGGAGCGGTTTCATCACTCAATACTTCCTTGGTTGCCTCAGCCGCTATGGATTTTTCTTTCCACTTTGAATCTCTCCCAGTCTGGTTTTTAGGGTACTCAAAGAAATAATTTTGCCTTTTATTTTCTTGTTTTGAGCCCTTTTTACCAGCATGATTAACCTTAGGAATTTCTTTGGTTTGTTCAGTAGGTTTCACACCACCTTCGGCACAAAGACAAGGACACTTACACCCATCATCGGTTTTAAACCCCAATCCACTTTTATCCGAAGTAGGAATTTGTGAATTTAGGATTTGTTCCACGGTGACACCAGACTTAGTCCATACATCGGTCACTTTTTGGAGGTCATCCCTTTGTACGGTAAGATCATGGATTTGGGTGAGAAGTACCTCGGTTCTGTCCTTCAGATAGCGGTTTTCATCCACAATGGTAGATATCCCAGCAATTTGGAGCTTGAGATTTTCAATTTCCTCCTTATGAGATTTACATACACGTTGGGATTCTTCAAGTTCCGCAGACATTAGTTTATATGCCTTTTTAAGTACAGTGTGTTGTTGACATATAATATTTGCACGTTCTAGTACCTGATCATCATGACTTTGGTCTGCTTGAACCTCGGGAGTGTAGTTTGGTGTTGTAGGAGCTCTGCTTGATCTAGCCTCAGGAGTTTTAGGTGAAACTGACTTCATTTGTTGTTTTGGCAGTGGAAGGCTTTCGTCAATTTCAATTCTTTCTTCAAATCCCATGAGACAGAGATTAGCAGTTTCTTCATCATCACTTTCATCTGAGTCTGAACCCATCCATGTCAGCGGTTGATCTCCTTGGTCAGCTACCATTCCTCTTCTTTTCACGAATTTCTTGTTGAATGGTTTCTTTGCTGGCGCGGCTTCATATCGCGGTTTGGGACAACTTGACGCAAAGTGACCTGGCTGTCTGCAGTTATAACAAACCAAGTCTTCCCTTGTCTTGGGATCTGCAGTTTTGTTGAATCTGGTTGGAGGGACAAACTTTGCTGGGCCTTTGGATGGAAATTGAAATCTATTATTTTTCCTGAACTTGGTGTATCTCTTCACATACAAAGCAAATTCTTCATCATCCATTTCATCAAAATCAACTGAGTAGAACTTGAGGATTGTGATCCTACACTCTGAGCATAAGAATTTTGAGGAGGAGTGTAGGATTGATGAGACTGCTGATAAGATTGATAAGATTGAGGATATGGTTGATGTGATTGAGGATAGGATTGTTGAGACTGTTGGTAATATTCAGAAGGTGCGGTTTGAGGATTATATCTAGGAACATTTTGGTCAGGAGGAGCGGTTTGCAAGTGGAGGTGAGGAGCGGTTTGATGATGGTCTGGATTGTAGACAGGAGATGAGGTATTGTTGAATGCAGCTAGAGAGAGGGTCTTAAATCTGCTTTCGGTTTCATGGACCTCTTCAAGCTTAAATTCAAAAACCTTCAGCATGGCATACAAGTGTCGAAGATCAAGAGCTTCCAAGTCCTTGTTGTCTTCAATGTTAGTAGTTTTGATCAGCCTTTTGCTACCAAGTGCTTGCATGAATCTCATGTTCAAATCTGTATTAGAATAGACATGTCTAAGAGAAAAACAAACGTTAGCAATATCAATAAACCTCTCATAGCATTGTCTAAGAGATTCCTTAGGATCTTTAACAAAATAGTCAAAGAGTCTTCTCTGTTGATAGAGGCGGTTCTTCTTGGTATCTGAATCTCCTTCCAGAAAGTCAACTATAGCATCCAGGTGGCCTTTGCGGTTTTGCAGTGAAGCACCTTAGAATGAGTCCTCAGGTCAATAGCTGACACTAGCATGGACATAGCTCTTCCATCAAAATCCACATTGATGCGGTCTGCATCAGTCCACTCACTTTCTAATTTCTTAACTTCAGCTTCTTCTCCTACGGTTCCTGCACGTGGATTAGCTTTCATAGGAACATATGGTCCATCAGTAACCGCGGTCCACAGTCTACGATCACATGAAATCATGTGTTTCATCATCCTATCTTTCCAAAAAATAAAACTATCTTCATCCAGAATCGGTAAGTGATTCGAATTGGATGTTTGCATCATATGGGTGTTTGTGTTTGCCATTGGATCAGCACCCAAGCGGTTAAGCTTGTAAAAACAAGTTTGGTGGATATGCTCTGATACCACTTGTTGTTCCCAGAGGGCAACAAGGGTATAGAACCGCTAGAGGGGGGGGTGAATAGCGGTCCGAAACTTTTTCGAAAATACCCTTAAAATCAACCGAGTACTTATCAGTTTGGCCAACTGCGGTTCAAGGCACAAGAACCGAACTGATAAAATGCACAGCGGAGTTTGCGGTTTGGCCAAATTGGATAGTTAAAGAGTTGGGAGGTTTGACTCGGGTTGAGAAAACACTATGATGCAACAGAATAGTTAAACTTAAAGTTTAAAGGAAAACACAATTCATCTTTCAAGTCATTTCGTATATGGAAACGAGTTCAAGACCACAAACAAGAAAGATAAATATCAAGACAGAAAATAAAGATTAAACACACAAATTGAAGAGGTTCGTTCTTAATGAACTACGTCCTCTACCTAGATGGTTAGTCTAGGATTTTCTAATAGCTATGAGACTTGTATTAATTTAGAGGAGGTTTTACAAGATGAATCTAAACTCTAAACAATAAGTCTAACCTAAGCTATAATAACAACCGGTGTTTTCGAAGTATATAATCTATGTGATCATATAAATCGGGTGTGTGTGTGAAAAGAAATCAAATGCTCTAAGTATCTAAATGATGGTTGAGCAAATGGAATTCTTTCAGTGAAAAGGCTTAGTATGAACGGTTGATAGGCTTGAAGCTTTGATGAAGAACTGGGTTTGCAATGGAGATGGTTTGAAGATATGAATATCTGGGTTTAAATCTTCAAAGCAAACTTGAATACTTGGGAATGAATCTCTTGAAGCTCAGCAACCTTCATTATTGAATAATGGAGGCTATTTATAGTCAGAGCACCCTTGTGACCGTTGGGTAAAGATTTGAATCAAATCTGAAGGGTACAGTGCTATCGAAATCCCATTGGTTGAGCTGTCATTTTTGTCCTTGGTTTTGTCTTGTAGTCCTAGGTAGTAGTTGCACCACTACCTGACAATTGTCCTTTGTTGCAGAAAGGACTAACGGTAAACAATTCAAACTGATGGATAAACCGACATTCCTTGCAGAAACTCCAAGTCAACTTAGAGTTATTTTGACATGACATAACAACATCCTTTTACGGTCAAAAAGGTAATGTTTGTCTAAGGAATAAATGACATCTCTTTAATTCTTCAATAACTGCTTTGCGGTTTCACCAAGCATAGGGGCGGTTTGAAGAATGATCTTGATGTGCGGTTTCATAAAACATGCAAACTGCAGTTTGATGAAACTGAAGAGCTCCATGCTGGCGGTCTCAAGATGACAGTTTGAAGCACTAAACCGCTAATGATACAACCGAATTATACTCAGCCTAGAAAACGAAAAATCTAGAAATGGACTTATCTAAAAATTGAAGTAGAACTTCATTACATGCGGTCCTAAAGTCCATAAGAAGACACGTGGCATGGATCAATCAAATTAAGGTGGGTGTACTAACAATGAATCCTAACAGGGGCTTTTTGTTAAAAGTGAAACTTGAGGGGCCTAAGTGCAATTCTTTGAAAGTATATCAACTTGTTTGGTTTCTTCTCTGGGTTATTTCTTCCCCAAATTCATTACGTACACTCCCTCTGTTCTAAAAAGCTAGGTTAGGGTTTCACCCTATTCTCGACTCCTCGAGCTTAATTATCCCTCTGTTCTTGATTCTGATCCCGGATTAATATTCGTGGCGTTGAATAGAGCGTTCCAGGCCGAACAGAAATAAGTTTGGGTCAACTTGAATTTTGACTAGGTAAGTTATTAGCTTCCCCTTGCTTGTAATAACATGCATAAATGTTATTCTCGATACTTGTGAATGTTAATTTCGTGTTTGGGATGATTTTTGTGGTACTTGTAAATCTGGGACAAAGGGAGTAAAACCCTACTGTGTAAAATAATGAAAGGAAATGAATAAGTTGGTTTTAAACTTGTTAGTGCAATTTTGAAGTTGTTAAATTGTTAGTAAAAGTTACTCCTACGCTTGGGACGGACAATTCTAAGCCTGGGAAAGAATTTGAGAATTGCTGATTTTTGGACCAGGCGCCCGCCCGGTTTGTCACCAGGCGCCCGCCCTTTTGACCAGAAAGTTATGGGTTTTAGGAATTTTGGACAAGCGCCCGCCCGGTTCATCTCGAGCGCCCGCCCGGTCCCCTGTTCCAAGTAAAGTGTTTTAAATCCAATTGAGATTGAAAGCTTATTCCTCCTAAGGCATATAGCCTTAGTATAAGATGTCCTAGCAAGTATAATTGTACCTTTTGAGGGCATTAGAACTTAGTCTTGAGCACTAATACTTATAGAACTCAAATGAAAACTTAAGTATAAGAGTAGTAACTCTTCCTTATGTCTTGAAAGTGCTATGAACAAGCACTAATGTGTATACTTGTTGTGAATCCAATGATTGTGCACCTTAGGGGCATTAGAACAGGTCTTAGACTTGAACATCCTAAGAATAGGATTGGGATTTTGTAAGAGTAAATGCATAACTCTTATACTTGTTTGAATGTCCAAAGATTGGGATATAATTTGAAGTATAAGACATTAAAATCTTGTACGTGACTTGAACATCCAAAGAATTGGATTATAACTTGAATATAAGATAATAAAATCTTGTACTTGACTTGACACCAATACATATGTATGGTAGTGAACTTGAAAGTGCTATGAACAAGCACTTACGTGTATGAGACATGTTCTTGTTGTGTATGTGCAAACATTGCATACATTTGCTTGATACAAGGTGACTTCTTGATTACTTGAAGCATGTTCCTTGTTGAGCTAGTCCACTACTTTTGGATTAGTTCTTCTCCCGTAGTTCAAGTAAAAATCTACTTGTACCTTCTTGTGTGAGTCCAGCTGGTTCTCCTTGCTTGTTCGAAAATGTATAGGTTCACGCTTGTCGCTAGAGCTGGGGCTTAAGTGACAATCGGGTCCCTATGTATTCCGCTTGACCCCTTACTACCGGCCATAGTAAGGGCATAGCTTCCTTAGTTGGAGCAATAAGCCTGACTTAAGTGAATGCTAAACTCCTGTCTTGAACACCTCGTGAATACTCATGAGTCTTGATATTGGGAATGACACTGGTTACCGGGTCTTCTGATACATACTGAATAATCAGTTTCTTGTTATTGATCGTGATTGTCAAAGTAATACAAGCTACGACAACAATGGTATTCTTGGGAGGAATAAGGAAGGAAGCAATATCCTTATAACTTGCTTGATTAGCTTTATGTGTTACTTGATGAGTGGATTATCCTCTCATATACTTGTTACTTGATGATACTTGATATATGATTACTTGAGTATCTACTTGAATTGCATGATAACATGTCATGTAGTTGCATCTAATAGCTTACTGAGATTTATCTCACCCTTTATTTGTTTCCCCCCCCCCCAAGAAAGGAAGGATAGTGCGCAGTGAGGCTCGACATAGTTGGGAGCTTGCTTCGCAGGTCGTGATTATTTTGGGGCTTGTGTCCTTTTACTCTTGGTGAGGACGATGTATTGGGTGTATAACTCCTTATTTTGGGGTAGACAGTCTTGTTTAGTTCTTGTTGTCACTAGACATCTTGTATAGTACTCTTAATGCCAGCTTATGTGCTAGGCATGTTTCCGCTGTGTATGTATTAAGTTTGGTTTTAAATTTTCTTGGCTAGAACTAGTGTTGTGAGCTAGTATAGCTCCTTACTCTAGAGTATATATATCATGTCAGTTTGTTATACAAATGTCATTAAGTTTCTTGTTAAGTTTCTTGTTCTTCATTAGGCACTCCTATCCAGGTTCGAGGTTCTATTAGGGAATCCCGGAACCTGGGGGCGTGTCAGGTTTAGTTGAGTTGATGGTGGTTGTAAATCTTCTAGTGGTACATCATTTGAGCCATCCCAATCATAAGTAATTTGAGGAATAGGTTCTTCCACATTTATGGGTGTCTCAACTTCAACTCCATTTGAGGTAGCAGCAGATGAGGTAGCTTCTGGTGCTTCATATGAGGTAGATGGAGGTGCAGTTGAGGTAGATGGGTTTCCTTGAGTTGATTGATTTTGCGGTTGAGTTGTACCTGTCTCATTTATCTCAACAAAATCATCAGCAGCATTTGGAGCCATATGTGGCTCTAGGAGAGAATGTTCATCAAAAGTAACATGGACAGATTCAACTATCTTAAGAGTTGTTTTATTAAATACACGAAAAGCTTTTGAGTGTTTAGCATACCCAATAAATATACCTTCATCGGCCTTAGGAGCAAATTTACCTCGATGTTCTTTACCGTTGTAGAGTATGAAGCATTTGCATCCAAATATCTTGAAGTATGCTATGTTGGGGGTTCTTCCTCTCCAAAGTTCATAGGGAGTTTTGTTGTAGGTCTTATTGATGAGGGATCTATTCTGAGTGAAGCATGCTGTGTTGACGGCTTCAGCCCAAAAATATTTAGGTAGCTTTGCTTCAGCAATCATTGTCTTTCCGGCCTCTATCAACGTTCTATTCTTTCTTTCCACTACATCGTTTTGTTGTGGAACTCCAGCAGCAGAAAAGTTGTGGTCAATACCGTGGTCATCACAGAATTGAGCAATACCGTTGTTCTTGAATTCTGTACCGTTGTCGGATCGAACACTAACGATGTCGTCTTCTTTTTGTGTTTGGAGCTGTCTAAAGAGTGCGGTCAAAATGTCATAACAATCATCTTTGGAGCTCATCATCTCGACCCACGTATATCTTGAGTAGTCATCTACCACAACTAAGGTATATCTATTTCCTCCAATACTTGCGGTAGTAACAGGTCCAAACAAGTCCATATGTAGTAGTTGCAAACATCTAGAAGTTGAAGGTGTCGTCTTGCTGGAGAAAGATGCTTTTGGTTGTTTGCCAAGTTGACATGCTGTGCACTTCTCATCGTGGTGATCGGCTACTTTGGGTAGACCACGAACTAGATTTTTTCTACCAATCTTGGAGAGATACTTGAAGTTTAAGTGACTTAGTCTTTTATGCCACAGCCAACTATTCTCACTAACATTCTTTGCTACAAAACAGAGATTAGAAGAAATGCAAGATGAATTAAAATCAACAACATAAACATTTTTCTTACGAATCCCTTTGAGCAAAGTGACGCCGGATATGCCATCCTTGATGAGACAGAAATTTGAGATAAAGTGGCATTGCAATCCTTTGTCGCAGAACTGAGATATTGAGAGAAGATTGTGTTGTAGTCCAATAACTAGAGAGACTTCTTGGATGGTGATTTTTCCTTTACGAATAACTCCATATCCTACAGTCTTTCCTTTGTTATTGTCTCCGAAGGTTACTGATGGACCTTTCTCTTCACGGACATCTTCCAATAAGTTGATATCTCCGGTCATGTGCCTTGAACAGCCACTATCGAGATACCATAAACTTGATTTATCCTTGGAATGTCCAGACATTAAGCAGAGAACCTATAAAATAAACATTTAAGAATAAGGTCCCCTTTTATTCTTTTGGGTCCAAAGGGTTAGCAATTTTTAACAACCCACACTTGCCTCACAGAAAGGGGTTTAAGCCTTTTGGGATTTGGTGTGAATCTTAAAAGACATTCAGCAGCCTTGTGACCATAATCATCACACACGGAACAATGGTGGAAGCCACCCAACTGAGGGTTAACAAACTTCGTTGAGGTCTTAAGCACAACATCATTTACTGGTATGGATGAGGTCTCCTTAACAAAATTCATCCTCTTGAATTTTGCTGCCTTGCCGCCACATGCGGTCGATGGTTTCCATGCGGTCGCCATCTTCCTTGGTGCGGTCGATTGACCTCGCGGCAAGATCACGCGGTAGGGAGTACCATCTACCTTGCTAGAGGAAGCCTCTACGGTAGGTTCATCCATGGCAATACCTTTCAACTTTGCCTTGCCAGTTTGTTTCTTAGGGTAGACATAGTTGAACTCTAGTTTCTTCATTGGTTCTTGTCCTACACCCTTTGAAACATGATGTTTAGCCTTCGACCCTTCCAAAGTTTGCTGGGTAAATTTCTCATCTCTTTCACAGCAAGATGCATATTTAAAGTTGTCACTAGTTTGAAATCCTAAGCCTTCCTTATCACCACTAGGCTTTTGGGATTCTAAGATTTGTTCCATAGTGACACGAGAATTGGTCCACTCATTAGTAATCTTTTTAAGATCATTTATCTCAGCAACCAATTCATCGTTTTTAACTTTAAATATATCATTTTGTTCTTCTAAGAAACGGTTTCGATCAGTAAGAGGAGTCATGCTCTTGATCTGCTCCTTAAGGAGGGTGAGTTCAGATCTTAGTAGAGATTTCTCCGTCTTAAGCTGGGAAATTTTTTCAGTTGAAAGTGCTAAAGCTTCCTTCATGCAAGAAAACTTACTAATTACCTGTTCAGCTTTCATGAACATCTTTTCTTGTTCATCAAGGGAAATGTCAAACTTGACTTGAGGTGTGGTAGACAGAACTTCCTTCACTTTGGGATTTAATAGAGATTTCTTTGCTGCACTCACATCACATCTTGAAAATAGAAGATCACCATTCTTTTGAACCGGAGTTAGGAATCCTTTTTCAGCAAGTTCATCGGCCGTATAACTTATCCGTTTAGGTTTTGCATTTGGTGAGCGACGACTTTCATTATCATCCTCATCATCGGACTGAACGACCAAACAGATGTGACCTTCTTCAGAATCCTCATCGCTTTCATCAGAGTCTGACTCTATCCAAGTAGCTAACTCTTTTGAGGTAGAGTCTTCTTCAGCCATCATTCCCTTTTGCTTTGAATACCTTGGAGTAAAGTTACTTTTCTTCTTCATATACTCATACTTGGGAATTGGACATTCTGATGCGAAGTGACCTGGTTTCCTGCAATTAAAACAAACAAGATCTTCTTTCTTCTTGGAGAAGTTGAAGTTCTCTTTCTTCTTTGAAGGGCTGCTCCTTGAAAACCTTGTTGGAGCTTTGCTTGTTGATCCAGGTCTTGCTGTCTTTCTGAACTTTTGGAATCTTTTCACGAACATAGCAAAATCATCATCATCCATATCAAGTAAATCTGATGTGGAGATTTTTGGATCTTCTTCCTCGATCACTTCTTCCTTTGAGCAACCAACGATAAGCTCTTTGTTTTTCCTTCTATTTCAACAATGTTGTTAAGCTTGATATCAAAGACCTTGAGGTTGGCATAGAGGCTTCTGAGAGACATATCATCTAGTAGCTTGGTATCTTCAAGAGTGTTTCCTTTGTGTAGATATTGCGAACCAAGAGCGGCAAGAAAATTAACATTATTTCTTTCTTGGTAAGCTTCTTTCCGAGTGCTGTATAAGTACTCACGATCTCACAATAACGATCATAAGTGGCTCTTAGTGATTCACCGGGGATCTTAGCAAAGTTGTTGAATCTTCTTTGAATTGCAAACTTTTTGCTTTCCTTGCAAGCTTGATCTCCTTCGATGTAATCTTCAATTTCATCCCAAAGTTCTTTTGCAGTAGAACATTCCATGATTTGTCGACGCTGTGACGTACTCAAGGTACTTAGAAGTATGCTTTTTGCTTTCACATCCATTCCAACCAATCTCTTTTCTTCATCGGTCCATTCAGCTTTTGGTTTCTTGAGAGTCGGATTTGCACCATTGGTTTCTGGATCCGGATTAGCTTTCATTGGGAAGTATGGTCCAATGGTAAGACAATCACCAAGTTGCTCGTCCATGGAGTAGAACTGAGTTAGAATGTTGTGCTTCCATACGTCAAAATTATCTTCGTCGAACACTGGAACGTGAGTGAAGTTAACCGTTGCCATAGTTTTCTGACTTGCCATTTTGAATCGGCACCCAAGCTGTTAAGCTTGAAAACCAAAAGTTTTATAAAGGTGTTTGCTCTGATACCACTTGTTGGTCCCAGAGACACAACAAGGGTATGAAAAGAGGCTAGAGGGGGGGGGGGGGGTGAATAGCCTATTTAAAATTTCAACCATTTTTCAAAATTTAACCTTTATGCTTACACTTGAATTTTGTGGTAGATAATAAACCACGCGGTCAAGTGTAAAATGCACAGCGGAAGTTTTCGTTGAAACAAGTTTAGAGTTGTTTTTGATAAGTTTAATGCGGTAGGCAAATTGTGCGGTAGGTTGAGAATGCGGTCGGTGAGAGTGCGGTCGGATGATATGCGGTAGGTCTGAGTGAGGTAGGTTGAGAGATTGAAAACTTGTGTCTTAGAGATTTTTGGCAAATGATAAGTTAGTCAGATTTTAACTTAGGCAATGAGGTAGACAAACAAACACAATTCACAATTGTTCTTAAGTCTGAAAGATCAAACACTAAAAAAACAAACAAGATTAATATGAACAAGTGAAGAACAATAAGTACAAGATGAACAAGACTTAAAGAAAATTTGCAGAAATGTAAAGAGCAGTAAGTAAAGAACACAATGATTTGGAAATGTTCGATCTGTTAAAAGATCTACGTCCTTTACCAAGATGGTCAGTCTTGGATTTTGAATGAGGTATATATTAGATTCACTTGAGTACAGATTACAGAGATGAAGTATTTGAATCAACACCTATTTCTATGAAGAACAATCCTAGACTTAGACCAGTGTATCCCTAATGATTCAATCTATGTGATTGATCAATCGGGGTGAGTGTGTGTGTTGAGAATCAAGAGCTCTTTTGAATCTATATGATTTTAGAGCCTAATGAAACTTGTGTGATGAGGCTTGAGATTTGATCTTGAAGGTTGCTGGAGATTTGTTGAAGACTTGAAGGTTAAGTGCTTGAAGATTCGAAGGATTCTGGAAATCTTGAATATGATCTTCAATCACCAAGAATTTCAACAGCAATTTTTCTCTTAGAATCTCAGCGTATGTTCAATGAAGAACACAAGGACTATTTATAGCCTTGAATGAGAAACTAGCCGTTAGAAATACTTGGGGTCCAAGTTGAAGGACAATGAGCTGTTGAAATCTAATTGGAGCTCAGTCTGAGTTGTCCTTTTGTTGCAGAGTCATGGTGGTCCAACTGTACTACGATGACAGTTGTATTCAAATTTGAAATTTGAATTTGCAACGTTCAAAACTAACCAAGGTAAGTACATGAGAGTGACCATGGTTAATTTTGAACCAACTTGAGTTTTCTTCAACCAAGCTTTCATGCGGTAGGATGAGACATACGGTAGACATCATGCGGCAAGGTAGATGGCATGAGGTAACCTTGTCCATGCGGCAGGCATAGGATACGCGGTAGACATACCATGCGGTAGGTTGCTTGCGGTAGGCTTGGGCCTTACCTCATATCTCCAGACTTAGAAAAATTGAGGGTCCTAATCTGCTAAGCCTATTCAACTATAAAGTGGACTATTCTAAAATGAAGTACAAGTAATTCTTACAATATATCCTAAAGTCCACAAAGAGTAAAAATTAGGTTATGGGATCAATCAAATTAAGGTAATAGGATTGGTTTATAATAAGCATACCCAACAAATTGTATTACCTCTGTCTCTAAATTAGTGTCAAAATTTCATTTAGGGAACATAACTTTTTGTACAATTTGATGGCAAAATTCATATATAATCTTGTAATCCTCTGTACAAACATTTAGTTTTTGCAAGTATAAAGAGACCGGTAAAAAAAAGGGGCAACTCCCATTTAGTCCCTCATTAGAATCTAAACTACCACCTAGTCCAAGGTATTTTCAATATTACCACCTAGTCCAAGGGATATTAAAAGGGCATAAATGCCCTTACTAAATGACTGGAAATTACATGATTACCCCTCCCTCCTCAACCTTTCACCTTCTCACCGGTCAACAACTTTGACCGACCGGCCACCACCTCCGGCAACCTTTTCCGGCCACTTTTCCGGCAATGTTTTCCGTCGACATTTCCCGGCGACCATTTCCGGTCACCGTCTCCGACGACCATTTCCCGGCCACCATTTTCCGGCGGCCACCTCCGGTCACAATTTTCCGGCCACCGTTTTCCGGCGGCCACCTCCGGCCACCGTTTCCCGACGGCCACCTCCGGCCACCATTTTCCGACGGCCACCTCCGGCCACCATTTTCCGGCGACCACCTCCGGCCACCATTTTCCGGCTACCGTTTTCCGGCCACCATTTCCGTCAACCACCTCCGGCCACAATTTTCCGGCCACCAAGTTCACAGTTGTAAGTTTACAAATTGTAAGTTCAAAAATGTAAGTTCGCAATTGTAAGTTCGCAAATGTAAGTTCGCAATTGTAAGTTAGCAATTGTTTCAATAACAAGTTCGCACTTGTTCCAAAAACAAGTTCACAATTGTAAGTTCGCACTTGTTCCAAGAACAAGTTCGCACTTGTTCGAACAAGTTCACTGTTGTAAGTTCACAAATGTAAGTTCACAATTGTAAGTTCGCAATTGTTCCAAGAACAAGTTCGCACTTGTTCCAAGAACAAATTCACACTTGTTCCAAGAACAGGTTCACACTTGTTTCCAAGAAAAGGTTCACAGATGTTCTAACAACAAGTTCACAGTTGTCAACTAAATTACTAAGAACACGATCGACTCCAAGTTTACAGTTGTTCCAAGAAAAAATTCACATTTTTCAAAAAACAAAATTACAGTTTTTTTCAAGAACAAGTTCACAGTTTGTTCCAAAAACTTTGTTATTCCAACAACAAATTCACATTTTTCAAAATAAATCTCATCAAAATGAATGTTTACAAAATTTAAAATTTTCTATTAGTAAAAAGCAAACTTAAAAAAGACAAAAAAGAAGCCTCTCTATTCTTAAAACCAAAAAGTTAAACCAATAATAGCACAACTTTTAAACTCCTTAACACCCAAAAAATCCAAAGTTGTCGTCCCAGAATTCGAACCCACCCCTTGAATTTTAACAACATTCCAGCAAACATTATATAACATGGTTGTAAGTAGATACCCAATACTCGTACAATCATCAAAATTCAAACAAGAATAATCACCAACTGGGTTCACAACTAACTGTCTAATTCTCAACTTATTCTTGGTAGTGAAAACATTGGTACTATCACCATTACCCAACTTATCAAATTTAACAACTAAATTAGAGTTTCCAACAGCTAAAATAACAAACCCAATTGAATCACAGTTCTCACCCATCGGAAAAAATGCCACGGCCGAATTAGTATCCGGGCATCGGAAAAAATTCATCGGCTATAATAAATCGAAACATTTGCAAGTAACAATTCAATTCGCACCATGTAATCAGAGATAAATTAGAACACATAGTAACAACAAAACACACACAAAAGAAGATAGAGATTAAGGAGTTCATGAGACGGTACCTTAATTAGAGGTAGTGAGAGAGAGAGAATGGACGGCGAAGGCTGGTGCAGCTCGGCTGCTGATTAAGCTCAGGCTATTTATCTTTCTACCTCCGACCTTCAACAACAAGCTACAGTCCGAGATCCAGATCTGGCGAAGGTTGGAGGTAGAGAGAGAAATAGCCGGATTTTAATGGTCGCCGGAGATTTGCGTGACCGGAGGAGAGAAAGAGGAGGGGTCACTGGAGGTCGGTAGGTAGAGAGAGAATAGATTTGTAGCGGCCGGATGTAGGGGGTCACCGAGGTGGTAGCCGGACGTGGGGGAGAATAGATTTGTAGTGGCCGGATGTAGGGGAGGTGGGGGGGCGATGACCGGAGGAGGGCAGATACGTCGCCGGATTATTGTTGTCTTCGGCCCAGGGGAAGAAGACGATCTAAGGCGGAGAAGGTTGGCCGGAGGTGGGCGATGGGAAGGGTGGTCGGAGGGGCAGGGATGAGGAGGGCTTGCCGGAGGTGGGGGAGGGATCGTCGGAGGTGGGGGTAGAGAGAGAAACAGACGGTGTGTGGGTATGGGTGTGTGTACGTGCGTGTGAATGAGAGGAGGGGGAAGGGGAGGTGGTTTTAATTGGATAAGGGGTAGTTTCGGGATTTAATGATTTTAGTGGACTAGGTGGTAAATAAGAATATTAGCTTGGACTAGATGGTAGATAGAAATATTAGGTTGGACTAGGTGGTAGTTAGGCTTAGGATGAGGGACCCTATGGTAATTTTCTCTAAAAAAAAAAAAAAAACATTTAGGGACAAAGATATAAAGATATGACTCATTTTTACACCAAAATTTCCTAAAAATTGACAGTCATTTGGGGGCAAAGGGAGTAAGTGTTATATACAATTTATTAAGCAATTTCACACAACAATCAAACATTAAATACATGAGCAATGCTATAAAGTCACAAAATCTTGCTCACCAAATGAGTTGGGGATATTTTGTTGGTTGCATCGATAGTAGACTCGCCACATTCTAATTAAAAACACTACTCCCTCCGGTCCAAAATAACTGTCTCTTTTGGCATTTGCACAACTCTTAAGAAATGCAATTATTATCATGATTTAATGACAAAAGTTCCAATTTTACCCCTATTAAGTGTGTAACTTTCTTAAATTAATGTCGGACACTAAGACAACTAATAAAAGAAAACAAGTTTCAATGCAAGGATAAAAGAGACATTTAGCTCAAAAGTGACAATTATTTTGGACCAAAATTTTGGTCCAAAAGTGAAAGTTATTTTGGACCGGAGGGAGTAATAAAATCATTACATATAAGATTTTGTGAGCAAGATTTTGTCCCTAGCATTATTCTAAATACATTCTCTTCCATCCCACTTGCTTTCTCATGGCTATGGAAAAGATGAAACAAATCAAACCTTATTCAACAAGACATTTCATCAGATACACATCAATAGTTCACTTTCCTGCAGTTGAATCTAATTTGCCCATTCTTCCCCGTTAACGGCTTAATATTTCCCATCTTAACCATCGACTCAGCAAAATCATACGCAAAAGCCCTCGCATTTACGCTATAACTCTTAACAAGCCCATCAGTTTGCCCACCGTTAAATAAGACTTGATCAGTGTGCAAAAGTCCTCTCTTTCTAACCAAGTTACTAAAGTATTTAGTGTCAAACTTTGCAGCCGTTTGGTCAAGAGGAGCTAGGTTTGAGTCACCTCCGTTACGAGGACAAGTGGCTTGGCGTTGGCGTGCGAAGAGAGGGTCAATGTTGGTTTCGTTGTAGATTCGGTCCTTGAAAAGGCCACATGCAGTAAACCCTAGGGTGTGGCCTCCCGAGAGGGCGACTAGGTCTTTTTCATTGAGGCCTTGCTTTTGGAAGGAGCTTATTAGACCAGGGAGGTCTAAGAATGGGGATGGAATGTCCATGTTGGCTATTGCCTGGCTCGCGTTTGTTGAGTCTCGTCGACCTAGTGGCACTTTCCAGTATGGTCCTCCAAGCTGCGTGTACAGAGTAAAGAATTTTAATTGTTTCTACAACAATTAACCCTAATTATTTTTGAATCTGGTGGGATGTATTATATATAAACAAATCTGTATTATACTTACAGCAACAACAGAATCACGAGCTGCAACAGTCAAGATATCAGCACAAGAGACCACTGGGCGGCCACAAGCTTTGTCCACCGCATATTTAATCCTATCAATGACTTCAAATCCTCTAATGGAGTTCACATTAGGGATCGCGTTCTTTTCACTATCAATGCTCGGAGTTTGGTCAAGAAGAATAGAAGCATCACAACCCTACAACCATCAAAACAACTTAATTAGTAAACATTATAACTTTTCAAGATTGACAAAAGAGTTTACTACAATTAAATCAAGGAAAAATGGTCCCTTTTTTCGCTTACAGTAACAAAACAATCGTGGAAGTGTAAACGTAGTAAAGAAGCGCCCATGCGGCTTTCTTGCTTCACTGCATCCTCGACTATGCGTTTGATTACTGGCAGAGCCTTGGGGCAGACTCGATCATAGTACTTCGTCGAGAGCGAATAGTGGGAGAAAGCTGTGGTTGCAAGGGAGATTGTAACAAAGACAAGAAGATAAAAGGAGCCACTTTGAGCCATTTAATTGTAACTAGCTTGTGTAGTATAAAATGCAATGTTTGTCTTGTGTTTTATTTTAGTTCAGAACTACTACAATTTATAATACGAAATGAGCGTGGACTTTGTAATCCATTCCTGAACAAGCCAAGTCCAAAGAGATTTAGTTTATTAATTATCTGTATACAGCAATAATAAGTACGTACTCACTCTGTCCTAAAATAAATGTCTACGATACATTTTGAAAGTGTTTACCTTTTAGAAAATAGACATTCATTCATTTTGAAACTTAGTAGTACTCCTTCTGTTTTAAATAAATGTCAAAAAAAAAAAAAAACTATTAACCACGAGTAAATTTGACAAAAATTCAAACATTTATTTTGGTACGGAAGTAGTAATATATTCTCTGAGTTTCATTTGAAATTAAAGAAACATTAACAGCTCAACACGAAAACGATTAGGGTACGTAAGAAATAGTCATAGCATTACCTACTGAATATTATTTGAGTTGGTTTTGGGGGAAACTAGTTCTTCTATAAGTTATAAAAAGTCCTGTTTTTAAACCCTAAAAGGCTTAAAACCTTAAATCCTAAACCCTAAACTTTAACCCATATAAAAACATGATTTTTTATAACTTATTCTCCCAAAATTTTCTCATATTATTTTTGGCAACATTATCGTAAGGGTCTGACCATTTAACAATTCGATCATTGGCAATTTGACATTATCCTTAAATTTTCTGGGTTTTTTCCTATTATAATGACGCGTTGGTTTGGTGGAAATTTCTATACATTTTAATATATATGGACAATTTAACCCTAGATCATATGTCAATTAGATTTCATACTTACCGTATATTTTTATGATGTCAGTTATACAAAACAGACCCTATTGTTTCCTCCATTATTATGGCCTCAACTCAACACACTCCATCTATTTTTGAGAGTTTATATACACATAAACACGTACAAACATATTTTTAACTAATATATTCAATTATTATTATTACGTGTCATATATTAAAAATCCGGTTTTGATGATTCTAAGTAAGACTATGCTGTTTAAGTTCTTAATTACGAGAAATCTACAAATTAATAAGAGGGAGGCTGCTGTAAGTATATACTCCCTCCGTCCCGCCCGAAATAGGATTTTGGTAAACTTGACTTTACTTTGACCAAGTCTTTTGAAGAAAATATAATAATCCAAATAAAATTTTAAAAATTGTTATTGTATCACAATTAATAATACTCTCAATAACAATTTTTAAATTTATATTAGGATAATTATTTCTTATTTAAATTACATGGTCAAAGCATAAAAAAAGCTACCAAAATCTTATTTTGGGCGGGACGGAGGGAGTATATACTTATGAGAGAAGAAAATGCCTCAATTTAGAATTATCTATTTTATTATCTTATAAGAATTAAGAAATTTAAAAATATTACCTGGTCGGGGAGGGCCGGTAATTAGGTTGGCTGAGTTAGATTCCAACAAACAATTATCACTCCGAAAGGGTAGTTGACTTTTTGTATATCGTAATTATAATAATAGATAAGACTTCTCTTAATTAAACATATTTTATATAAAAAAAAACATAAAAATGAAAATAAATGTTAATTAAGGAGAGATATTGTTGAAAATCCACAAGCAAAAGATCAAGTCAGTAGGTTGCTTGGACAAGTAATCGAGAAAATATTGGGGGAAACTAGTTCCTCCGTAAGTTATAAAAAGTCTTGTTTTTATAGGGTTTAAGGTTTAGGGTTTGTGGTTTCAGGTTTAGGTTTTAGGGTTTCATGTTTAGGGTATAAAGGTAAAAAATAGGACTTATTATAACTTATGGAGGAACTAGTTTCCCCCAAAACACACTCCAAGTAATCGTATTAGGTAATGGATTTAGTTTGTCTACTATATCAACTTGATATAAATAGGAGTTTTCCATTATTAATAAATACTTTTAACCAACCCAAATGTCAACTAATATTTAACCAATATTTTTTCTATTAAGACACTTTTCTTATTGGAAAACATAACATTTATTTTGTAACGGACTAAAGATAAAAGAAAAGTGTGATGATTACTAAGGGACGGTAAGGGACGGTAAGGGGAGTAAAAAATGGGGAATCCAATTAGTGATAACACATTTACAAATAAAAAAGATACATATATACTCCCTCCATCCTACCTCACTCATTTGAGATTTATTTTTATTTTGGTCCATCCCACTTCACTTGAGACTTCCCAAAATGGAATTTTTTTTATAATTTTATATTCAATCTACCCAACCCACTCATTCTCTCTCTTCATTTTCCACCACACAATTCATTCAACTAACCTACTATTAACCCCACTCATTCTCTCTCGTCATTTTCTACCACACATTTTTCTTATTTTATTCTTTTTCCTTAGTTATTGTGACGGCCTTTTAGGTGTCAAGTGAGGTGGGACGGAGGGAGTATATATTGGGATGAGGGTTCGTATATATGGATGTAACTTAAGTTGTAGACTTGTAGAAGATCGAAGATGCAAATAAACAACATACAATTAATCGTAAAATCTGACATACTGCTACTTTCTTAAATTCATTTCCAAGAAGACTCAAATTACAAATAAACTGTCCAAGAAAATAACATTCAAATCTTGGAGATATTATTATATCAAACAAATTAAACTATCATATCCCTTTATTTTCCAATCCATGGCCATGCATGCAAATTAAATCAACTAGTTCATCCTCCGACAATTGTTCCTAATCTGGCCATTTGAACCAGTAAGTGGGCTAAGGTTTCCCATCTTAACCATGGCATTAGCAAAGTCCGTGAAGAAAGTCGCAGAGTTTGAACTATAAGTTCTAACTTGAGCATCGGTTGAACCCCCGTTAAAGAGTTCCTGGTCCGAGTGCAATAAACCCCTTTGGTTCAACAAATTTGTATAGTAATTGGTATTGAAAAGGGTAGAAGAACCCGCGTCTAGTTGAGCTAGATTGTTGTCACCCCCGCTTTGGGGACAGTTTGTTCTCAATGAGGTTGCGAAGGATGCGTTAATGTTGTTATCGTTGTATATCCTGTTTCTGAATGTTGTGCACCTTGCTGCACCTATGGTGTGACCGCCTGCAAATATAATCAGTATCATTTTAGTCTCACTTTGACTTTTGTGGTCAACTTTGTTGATTTATTTAAGGAAAGCGCAATTGAAAAAATCGTTAAGTTTCATCTGATGATTAGTAATTTTCCTTAATTTCCATTTTCGAGTTATGTCTTACCGGAGAGGGCTACCATTTCATTGGCAGTGAAACCCTTATTAGAGAAAGAAGTGATTAGGGCACTCGAACTCAAACCCGGTCCGGGAATCATGGAATTGGCATTGCTCAAACTTGCACTTGTTGAATCCCTTCTTCCAAGTACTACATTCCAACTAGGGCCACCAAGCTGAAAATAAAACAAAAGTGTTAGAGCCGATATTGGAGAGATCGATTATACGAATTAAATTGATATTCGTCTTTACTCCTTACAGCGACAACTGAGTCACGAGCAGCAACTGAAAGTATGTCAGCACAAGAGACAGTTCCAGGGCAAGCAGCTTCAAGTTGAGTCTTAATGTTGTCGATGATATTGAATCCTCTCAACGAATTGTTGTTAGGTCCGGCGGTTTTCTCCCCCGTGAAGGTTGAATTGTCATCCAACAACACTGATGCATCACAACCCTGTTCGATATCGCAAACCATAGTGTTGTTATCAACCTTTTTATTATCTTAATCAAATTATTTGATATTGATAAATTAACTTATGGTAAAGAGGATCACAAAATAACAAGAAATGAATTATTTCATGCAGAATGCATGTCTGCAATCAAACTTTAAATTTGTCAACGCCAATATTGACTTTAGAGAAGCTAAAATTGTCTAATGATTCTAGATTATCACTGCATGTATTTGATTAGTTTTTCATTTATCATTTATATAATCAAATGAAAACAATTGTTTTCTTTAATAAAATAATTTCGAAACACATGCAATCATAAGTCCAACTTACGGACTTATCAGTGTGTGTTTAGGAGGACGAAGATTGTCATGCAAGGAATGAAGAAAATAAATGATTAGTAGAGTGAACTTAATTTAGAAGAAAAAGAAAAGTTAAAAGAAATAAAACTTGCTTGAACGAAGCAGTCGTGAAAGTGAAGACGAAGCAAGGAAGCCCCCATTCGAGCTTCACTTGACACCGCCTGGTTAATGGCCGTTCTGATAATGGTGATGGCATTGGGGCATGAAGTTGCGTAAAAATTAGCTGATAACTGAGCCGAGGCTATTCCAATGAACATGAAAACTACTACGAGAAAAGGCATGGTGAAAGAAGAAGAAAAAGAAGCCATGAGCGATTATGTATAAAATGGCTCAGAAGAAGAAGAAGAAGATTAAGTATAAGCTTTCTTGTTTGAAGCTTATGTGAAAGTGTGAGTTTAATTGGGTGGTGCTTAGCCTTTATTTATAGAAAGCTTTCTCAAAATTGCTACAGTGGTAGATTTGATGTTTCAGTGCATGTTTGGCAAAAAAAAAATAATTTAACGAAATATGGGTCAAAACGCTGAACCTAAGCAACAAGTGTAGCCCCCTAGCCGCATTTGTTCTTGTCCATATTGAGAATGGCAAGTGATGTTAAAGTAAAAGGAGGAAGAAATTTTGCTCCAAGGAGATTTGTCGTCATTGTGTCAAAACAAACTCGTGTATACTCCCTCCGTCCCATCTTAAATTTAAAAATAAAAGGGCACAATAATTAAAATGAGAATCTTTATATTATAAAATATAGATAGTGGGGTAGAGTGTTGTGAGTATAGAAAGTGGGTAGGAGAGAAAAAGTGGGGTTGAGAATAGTTAGTGAATAGTTGTTGTGTGTATGACATGTCGGTCCCACTAAATAAAAAAGTATGTTAGTACCTAACTATGTTTAACTCACAATTAATCATAGTAAAAATGTTTTGATAAATAAATAATCAATTCATTGATTACATGATGTATACAAAAGACCTGAGCACAGGCAGCCCATCTCAAAGCTCAAACAGCTAAGCCATCCTGTTAGCTGTTCAAGCCAGCAGTCAAATCTCCTGAAAATTGGACTGATGCACAAAGACAACTTATGACTGCAAACTTAAAAGTAAAAAATATTCTGCAAAAAAGTGTGAATGACTCCCTAGCTCAAGAAATAGCTAAAGTACCAAGTGCTAAAGCAGCATGTGAATTAATTAACACAAAGTTCACTAACCACACCAGTGTTAGAACCCAGAATCTATACAACTTATTAAGACAGTTAGACAACTTCAAATTCTATCCTGGAGAAAAAGTGAGTGCTGCAAGACCAAGATTTGAAGATCTTGTTAGAGCCATTTCAGACCATGGAAAAACTTTTGAACAATCTGATCTATGCCTAAAAATCTACTATAATCTTCCTCAAGAATATGAGAAAGTAGCCCTTCCCATTAGAGAAGGAGCTGAATGGAGTAGTATGATCATTGAACAATACTTTGGTAAACTTGAAGCATATGAACTTGAAGGAATGATCAAAATTCAACCAGCATCCACCATATCTCAAACCATTGCCCTTGTTGCACAAGAGCAAACCCAGAAACAACTCTCTTAACAGGACATTGACTCTCTTGTTATCAATGCTCTACAAAAACTGAACATAACTCCTAAACAAGAATCAAAGCCAATCTCTCAAGAAGACATCCCAAGTCTCATCTCCATGGCTGTCAGAAATGCCATGAAGCATCAAAAGAAAGCTTTTGATAGAAGATACAGTCCTTCACCATCCAATCCAACTCAAGAAGTTGTCAAAAAGAACAGTGAGTGTTACAACTATGGTAAACCAGATCACTACGCTGTAAACTGTAAAGAACCTAAGAAACCAAGAGAATACTAAAAAAGAATGACATATTCTAAAGATGTCATTCATAGTTCTAGGTGCAATTGCTACAATTGTGTCAAGGCAAAAAATGACAAGAATAAAGAACAAGTCATGCTTGCTGACTTCTCTAGGTTTAGTGATGAAGAATTTGAATCTTCAGACTCAGATAGTGATGAAGAAGAAGCATTACTGTGTTTAGTTGCACAAGAATGTGATCAATCAGATAATGAAGAGGACCTAGAAGCCTTAGCTTCTGCTGAAGAACTTAAAGAGGTACATAATTTTAACTCTCTTAATATTGATGGTTTTAAAAATTTAGTTTGCACCCTCTTAATTCAAAAGAAGAAACAAGACTCTAGCTTTGCTGCCCTCATCACAGAAAACCTTGAGCAATCAAAAACCATTGAAAAACTCAAAACCCTAAACACTAACCTTGAAACAACCACAAAGGATCTAGAAGAAAAATGTCAAAAACTTGAAAATGACATACTTAGCTCAACAGCTAAGACTGACTGTTCTAAATCCCAAGAGGATAATGAACATGAAATAAGTACCTTGAAGGAAGAAAACAATGCTTTAAAAAGCAAAATTGCTTCCTGGAGCAAATCAAGCAATACTTTATCCATGTTTCAATTCAACCAGAGAAATCCTGGGGACAGATCTGGAATAGGAGCTAAAAATCCCACACTCAAAATCTATACTCCACCCACTGGTGATAGAGCTGTTGAAACTATGATTTTACAAAGTCTCAACACACTCTCTACCAAGAAACCATCTTGCCCCATTCAAACAAAGGAAGATATGTACAAACAAAGGAGTAAAGAGAGTAAATCAAAAGGGGAATCCCCCACAATTCCTAATACTCAAGCTTCAACAAGTACTGATGATATTAAATCTCAGAAAAGGAAGCAAGAACAGGAGCCTAGACAACCTAGAAAGCCTAGACAAGCCAGAAAGCCAAGGCAAACTGGACAGCCAAGATATGCTAGACAGCAGAGGCACTCTAGGCAACCTAGACAAAACTGGCAATATTCTAATGGGAAAACCATCAGTCACAAAACTCCTCCCCTAGATCATCTTACCACTCACAAAACCCCAGACATCAATCTCACTTTCATCAACCAAACTACAGAAATCAAAGCCCATACAATACTAGACACCTATATAACTCCCCTCAACCCTTCACATTGACACCCTACATGATGCAAATCATGTCCTACTATAACACCCTTAACCAATTCTTCAAAAGAAGATCAGGTGGCAAGGCTAGGGTACCAAAGAAAGTCTAATCCTTTGGACCCAAAAAGAATAAAGGGTACCATAATTTTTAATTTTGTTTTGTAGGAATCTAATAAAGGAATCTGGTACTTAGATAGTGGATGTAGCAGACATATGACTTACAACAAGGAATGGCTTCAACAGCTAACTCCAAAGAATGGTCCCAATGTTACATTTGGTGACAATTCTCAAGCAAGAGTCAAAGGATCAGGCAATCTAGTGACCAAGGAGATCATCTTTACATATGTATCTTATGTTGAAGGCCTTAAGCACAATTTGATTAGCATAAGTCAAATTTGTGACAAAGGGTACCATGTTATCTGCACAAAGGACCAATGCCAAGTCAAAGACAAGAACAACAAGGTTATTCTAACAGGAGTTAGAAAGAAGAACCTCTACTGCCTCTACCTTGAAGTTGTTCAATCCTCTACTGCTCACTGTCTATTATCCTACAGCCAATCAGATTTGTCATGGCTGTGGCATAAAAGACTTGCTCACCTAAACCTCAAAACCATTTCCAAGTTATCCATCTCCAATCTTGTCAAAGGTCTTCCCAAAATTCCTTTCAAGAAAGACAAACTATGCAGAGCTTGTCAATGTGGAAAACAAAATAAGATATCCTTTACTGCTAAAACCAGACTGGACACATCCAAACCTCTTGATCTCCTTCATATGGACCTATTTGGCCCCATTAGAACCAGATCTCTAGGTGGAAAGAGATACTCTCTTGTAGTTGTTAATGACTACACTAGATTCACTTAGATAATTCTTCTTGAATCCAAAAGTGATACTCTTCAAAACCTTACTCAGCTGTTCAAGAAAGTTCAGAACTTTAAAGGCTTATCTATCAAAAAGATAAGATCTGATCATGGAACTGAATTTGAGAACAATGGAGTTGAAAACTATTGTAACCAAATGGGGATTGATCATAAATTTTCAGCTCCAAGAACTCCTCAACAGAATGGAGTCGCAGAAAGAAAGAACAGGACCATTTATGAAGCAGCAAGAGCAATGCTGTCAGAACACAATCTTCCTAAATACTTTTGGGGTGAAGCTGTTACTACTGCTGTTTATGTACAGAATAAAACTCTAATCAACAAGTTTCATATGAAGACCCCATATGAGTTATGGAATGGCAAGGTTCCAACCATATCCTACTTTCATGGATTTGGAAGTAAATGTTACATTCACAACAATGGGAAGAATAACCTAGACAAATTTGATTCCAAGAGTGATGAAGGAATCTTTCTTGGTTACTCCAGCACTAGCAAAGCCTACAGAGTATACAACAAGAGAAGACTGGTTGTAGAAGAATCCATTCATGTTGACTTTGATGAAAACAATGATCAAAGCAATACTGACTTATGTGATTTTGATGAAAGCATTGGAAATTCTGACAACCTTCCAGAACCTTCACCCTCAATCAACAATCCTTCTCCATCAAATGAGAACAACATTACTCTTCCCTATGTTCTGCCCAAAGATACTCCCAACAGCTTACCCACTCCCAACAGCTTTCCTCTTCCCAACAGCTTAGATGAAACAGTTAGCTGTCAAATCATACCTTCCCAAATCTCCACTCAAATCCCAATTCTCAATGATGACAACCTAATCATTTCCATCCCTATTCAGAAGGAAACAATCCCTGATGGCATTCCTCACTATGATATTTTCATGAGTGTCTTCATTTCTCAAATGGAACCTAAAAAGATCCATGAAGCCCTTCAAGATGCAGACTGGATAGAAGCAATGGAAGAAGAACTTGAACAGTTTGAAAGGAATAAAGTATGGAAACTTGTTCCCAAGCCTAGAAACCAAACTGTCATAGGTACCATATGGGTTTTTAGAAACAAAATGAGTGAAGATGGTACTGTAGTGAGAAACAAAGCTAGACTTGTTGCTCAAGGATACAGACAAGAAGAAGGAATATACTATGATGAAACTTTTGCTCCTGTAGCAAGACTTGAAGCCATAAGACTATTTCTAGCCTTTGCATCTTTTAAGAAGATGAAAGTATTCTAAATGGATGTCAAGAGTGCATTCCTGACTGGAATACTAAATGAAAAGGTGTTTGTTGATCAACCTCCTGGATTTGAACATCCTAAATTTCCAGACCATGTATACAAGTTGGACAAAGCCTTGTATGGTCTGAAACAAGCCCCTAGAGCTTGGTATGACACTCTGTCTAAATTCCTTCTTGATAAAGGATTTACCAAAGGTCATATTGACAACACTTTATTCATTAAAAAATATGCAGATGACACCCTACTCATTCAGGTCTATGTTGATGACATTATCTTTGGATCATCAAATGAGAACCTTTGCAAAGAATTTGGAGATCTTATGCAAAAACAATTTGAAATGAGTATGATTGGGGAACTGGCCTACTTCCTAGGTCTTCAAGTCAAACAAATGAAAGATGGGATCTTCATTAACCAATCCAAGTACACAAGAGACATGATCAAGAAGTTTGATATGCAGAATGCCTCAACAGCTAAGACACCTCTGTCTACCACAACCAAACTTCATGCTGACACTGATGGTCAAAGTGTTGATCAAACACTTTACAGAAGCTATATAGGATCTCTCCTATATGTTACTACCTCAAGACTAGACATCATGTTCAGTGTATGTCTATGTGCAAGATTTCAAGCAAATCCCAAAGAATCTCATCTTGCTGCAGTTAAAAGGATTTTGAGATATCTAAAAGGAACTCCTGATTATGGCTTATGGTATCCTAATGAATCTCCATTTTCACTAATTGGCTTTACTGACTCAGACTATGCTGGATGCAATCTAGACAGAAAATCAACAAGTGGTGGATGTCAATTTATTGGATCAAGAATTATGTCCTGGTCTAGCAAAAAGCAAACCTCTGTAGCAACCTCAACAGCTGAGGCTGAATATGTTGCAGCTGGTCTCTGCTGTTCCCAAATATTGTACTTAAAAAGTCAAATACAAGACTTTGGTATAAATGTCACTAATATTCCCATATTTTGTGACAATTCAAGTACAATAGCCATGACTGAGAATTCTGTTCAACACTCTAAAACCAAACACATTGAAGTAAGACATCACTTCATTAGAGACCATGTTGAAAAAGGAAATATCAATTTAGCCAAAGTTGGTACTGAGGATAATGTCTCTGACATACTAACTAAAGCTATGGATGAAAAGAGGTTTGAACTTTTGAGAGCAATGTTAGGAATGATTAACTTGCCTAAGTAAAAGGGATTAACTGAAATTTTATTTCATAAACTTTAGACTGGTACAGAGAACATGGTTAGTTGTTTATATTATTTATACAGCTAACCTAAACAGATCTCTATTCAAGGACAACAATATGATGGCCTGTTTACATCATATTGCTTGGAACTAAGCCTTAACCTCACTACCCCTATGTTGCTGGTAGCCCTCTCCTCTCAAAAACAAAAAAAAGGGGTACAAAAACTTTCCCAATAGCTAACTAACCTTAGCTTTTCTCTTCTTCCTCCATCTTACAAGATTTGTTTCCAACAACAACCAGAGCCCTTGTCCTGTCCATCTCCTCCTTGATATGCCCTTGCTGGTGTAGATGGACCTCCCTCTAAATACCTCTCCAACCACACTGGATGCCTCTCCATAACTGGAGAATTACGAAGAGGTGGACCCATGGTTCTTGGCCACCACTCCTCCACAGCATCATAAGGTGGAAGATCATCCAAGGGGGAAACAAAGCTAAAGGTCCCAGAAGTCTGCATACTCTCAGCAGCTATCATTGCCATGTGGGAAGAAGGACCTCCAATATCCTCTTCCTTGACTTGAACAGGACTACAACACCTCAAATGCTGCCTGAACAATTGAGTGTGAGTAGTTGTTGGTGACTGATGGACCCCATGAAAGTTATCTCCCCTTCCCTCTAGCACTGCCATGCTAATGGTCAAAGAATCCCTTGTTACTGGGACATGATCCATTAGCTGTTCAGCTACATGCACATTCTTGGCCTTAACAGCTAAGATATCTTCCTGACTCATTAGCTCTCTCAAAGTAAATGGCCTCAACACATGTTTTCCCTCAACAGCTATCCTATCAATATCCTTCCCATGGACCATTAAGCCCTCCTTTCTCATCAAGTCTCCAAGGGAATGAACCCTTTGGACTTCAGACTGTGCAGCATCTGCTCTGCTGCTCTCTCCCTCCCCTACTTTCATTCTTTGACCAAACAGCTTAATACTACCCCCTTCTTCCACTTGTTTCTCCTTTCCCTTGCCTTTAACCTCATTCAATTGTGCCAATCTCTCTCTCTCTTTTTTATCCAAAGCTTCCCTTTCACATTCCCAATCTCTCTTTCTCTTCTCCCTATCTCTCACCTCCCTATACTTAAAAGGGTGATCAAGAGGAAGCTGTTCAACTTCCTCATACATCTGATGATCACTCTGTATAGTGTATGAAATGTACTCTTTCTCAAACCTTTCCCTCTCTGTCTCTTCTCCTACAGGGATTGAAAAGATTAGCTTCTTGGCTAATTGAGCCATTCTTTTAGGATTATACTTAGCTGCAAGTCTCCCCATGTTTCGTAAATTTAACTGGGTTTGCCTGAACAGCTAAGCCAAAAGAAAGAGAATATGATGTGTTTTCATCAGCTGAGTTCTTATTCCTTTTATATACAAAGAATTTATGAAAGCCCATAATAGGGTATGGTGCTAGACTTAGCTGTTAAAATTAAATTTTTGCCCAAAATATCAACTGATTTGACCACAAAATATGTACTATTGGTACAAAAACTTGGCAAAACTGAGATGTGATAGGTCAAAATTTAAGTCGAAGTGTGTTATATCATACTTAGCACCTTACCTTCCTTAAATAGCCGCCCGCTATTTCTGGGAATAAATGATATATCATTTAATTCCATTCTATTTACTGTTCATATAAACAGTAAAAGAGGATAACTGTCAAGTCGTCTTAACGGCTAGCTTTTAAAACCCTCGTCGCCTCGATTTTAAAATTATAACCGTTGTCCCCACCTTCTAAACCTCGATCTTTCATCTTCTCCTCTTTCTATAAAAACCAAAATTCTTTTTCTTCGAAAATCATTCAACCTTTCGAAGTCAAAAGCTCTGCTTCAAACCCTAACCTCCTCTGTTTTCAAACCCCACCTTTTCTCATTCTTGTAAAACAATCATGTCTTCTCCTATTATTAGACAACCTCTTGTACCCGAATATGCTCATGGGTATTACATCGAAGAAGACTTCTTCCAAGGAGAAACATGTCTATTTATAAAAGGTCTTCTTAAAAACAATAGATTACTCTCTTTTCTCACAAAAAAAGCCCCAATCCTTGACCATGCCTGTCTCCATCTCTACAACACTGGAATGAGGAATTCTGACCACTCAATCTCTGCTATGTTTGGAGAATAAGAAATTGTCATTTCCTATCTAGATGTCAGTATCTACTTAAATCTTGAAATAAGTGAGTATTTCATAACAAATATATGGGATCCTGCCATAGATATGAACTTTGCACCTCTCTATCGAACCTTCACAGGCTAAGCCAATTACCTAAGCCTCAAAAACCAGCTTGTTCACAAAAGACATCTCTCCAAAAGACACTTTGTCCTGTGTGACATTGTCCTCAAAGGAATCTGTGGCAAACGATCTTCATTTGATCAAATGAGTGTCTCAGAGTGGAAACAAGCATTGGCTCTTCTCAGAGGCAGGATCAACTGGGGTCCCATCCTCTTGGAGAACTTCAATCTGAAAAACTACCCTTCCATCATCAAAGGAATAAAAAAGGCTGGACAACCTAACCTCTTCAGGTTCATGACCCTTGTCCTTCTTCAAAAATTTCATGAGGTAGTTCCTTACTGGAACTTACAAAATGAATGGTACCTCTGCTGTGATGCAAGCAACACAAAGAAGTTTGATAAGAAGACCTCCAACCTCAAGAAGAAAAAGGGGCTAGCAGCTGAGGGGGAACCAAGTAATCAACAGCCAACAGCTGAGGGGGAACAACATCAAGGACCTCAAATCATTGAGTTGTCCTCTGATTCTACCTCAGACTTTGACTAGAACACTTGTATAGGTGCCTAGGTCATAGCTGCTAGAAATATGTTTTCCCCTATTCCCTAGCTTACTTATGTTTGAACAGGTTTCTCTCTAATCCTCTTCCTATTAACTCTTTTACCAAAATTAGTACCTTACTTGAATAGGTCTAAAGTCTATTGGTTTGTTGTCTCTGTTTTGAATAGCTGTTCAGAACATCCCTTTTATTTTTCAATTATGTCTTTCAATACATTGTGTATTAACAGTTTGTTTGCCTATAAATATTATCAAGAAGATTTTCTCTTCATTGGTTCTTCTATTTCCTTAGCACTTATCCATGCAGGTACATAATCAAAAACCTTATTTATTTACTAAAAAGGGGGAAATTGTTAGTACCTCACTATGTTTAACTCACAATTAATCATAGTAAAAATGTTTTGATAAATAAATAATCAATCCACTGATTACATGATGTATACAAAAGACCTGAGCACAGGCAGCCCATCTCAAAGCTCAAACAGCTAAGCCATCCTGTTAGCTATTCAAGCCAACAGTCAAAACACTTCATGATCTACCCACCATTTACACATTCAACAAACTGAAGAACTAACTATTACAAACTCCCTCAACCTCAAATGAATTAGAAAGATGCTAAATTCAATCAAGCTTCAACAGCTAAGGCCCTACAAACCCAACAGCTAAGCTCCTCTGTCTCAACTGCTGAGACTGTTCTTCTTCAACAGCTATCTCCACGTCATCAGACTCTTGAAGAATGATTATTCTAAATATTAACAAACATTAGAATAACTCTATTGAAGCTTGATCAAGTGTGAATACACCTTCCCCTTAACTTGACAACCTGCATTCAAGAGGAACAACATATTAGTCAACCCGGTCAAAGACAAGCCATTACTCCTCTGTACCTTTGGTCCCCCAACGGCTACCCTTGTCCCCCAACGGCTATATGGCCTCCCCTATATAAAGGTGTATACTGGCATGTTGTCAAGTGACCATTTTTAACCCTTCAACCCATTTTTACAATCTCACTCCCTTTTTAAGCCTTTCTGCATTCTCAATCTGCAGATCTAAATATTTGCATAATCCCCTGCAAATATTGTGCCCCTTGTGCAACCAGTTACAACCCACACCTAGCCTAAGCTATCAGCCAAGCTTAACCTTTTATTTAAATCTCTTGTATTTTTTTCTTTTCTTTTTATAGCCTTAGTCAAAAGGCTTCCTTAACTGTAGTGACAGTTAAGAAGAGGGGGTTCGAGGAACTTGCCTTTATCATTCATTGTAAGCTTATTAAGTAAGTGGATATTATAGTGGATTGATCTCACTGTTGACTACAATGGGGGTGGATGTAAGAGAAGTGTTTGCCTCTGAACCACTTTAAAAACTCCTTGTGTATTTTCTTCTCTTATCTCTACACTTACACACACTACACCTTGTCTATTTCATTTATTCTTTTAATTATTCTCCGCTACATAATTACTCTATCTCTCAACAGCTAACCACCCAAACTGTTAGTTGTTCATCTTTAACATTTCTATTCTTTAAGTAAAACAGGACCTTTCAAAGTATAAATAAGTTTTCATTTTGGGATTTTGAAGTTTAAGATGGGACGTCCATAATGGAAATTTTTGAAGTTTAAGTTGGGACGGAGGGAGTAATTTTTTTAGAAGGTTCTTTAATCAACCACCCCAAGGTCCCTAACCCTAACAAATATCTTGATGTAAAAATCATATCTAAGTTAATTATTCAAGTATAGTTTATACATAAAAAAAGATACTCCTTCCGTTTCAGTTTAAGGTTCTTACTTGGTATGTCCCAGTTTAAGGTTTTTAGTTGCTTTATTCTTTAAATTTTGTACTAGTAAATTTTTGTTTTTTTAAAAACCAATGGGGGCAATTGACCCCTTTGCCTTGTGGGTAGCTCCGCCTCTGTCGTCAATTATATCATCCAGCCACTACTATTTTTGACCCAAAGTTTGCCGTTAATTCTTATAATAAGTGTACAAAGTCAAACTAAGAACCTTAAACCGGGACGGAAGGAGTATGCTATTGGAAATATATACTCATTTTTCATCTCATGTTTTGATAATTAAGGCACTAAGTTTAGATCTCAAACTACGTTGTTAATGACAAAGTTTAATGGACACACAAGTCTAAATATGCAGCCCATATTAATCAAATGATGAGGTGTAAAGAACAATTTTGCACCCCAACTTTTCCGTTGACCTGGTCAATGTCAAAACGACAGATTGCATGCACTACAAAAAGCTGTGATTTTGTATGTATTTGTGCGTGGACTCTAATTTACAAGTTGCCATTTTTGAAAATAAACACGCTTTCTATTCTGTTTGTTTTTTTGTTTTTTTTTCTCCCTCTCTCAATTAGTAATAAGGAAAATCTTCCCATTCACCTACCACAAAATGCAATTGGTCGGTTCGGTCTGACAGGAAACTCTATAATCCATACTCTTCGGCTTCGATGCAATGGGCGCTTGAGATTATGAAAACTAAATAATGTAAGTTATATCAAGCTGTGCATTCTAAAATAAACAAGTTTCTCCTTAAATTATAAAAGGATTTGTTTTTCAACTGTTTCTAAAACATACTCAGCACTCAATTTGGTTCACAATAATTGTAGTTTATTTACTTTTCACATGTTTTAATAATAATTAATAAGCAAATATATTTTACTACAGTTCAACTAGTATTTTTTAAAAATCTGTTGTGGATTAGACCCTCCAACACCCAACACCCAAGCAAATCGCAAGAAAACCCGGCACCACAAACAAGCACAAGAAAATAAGAAACCCAAAGCAAAAGAACAAAACGAACACAAGAAATTGTTTACCCAGTTCGTCAATATGTTTGACTACGTCTGGGGGCACTACCAAGCCAGGATCTTGCACTATAATATATAAATATGGAGTTACAATGAGTTTAGAGGTGGAACATTGTTTATATAAGCATCCTAGAAAAAAACCTAACCCTAGACGGACAAAGAAACACGAAATCTGGCCCAAAAAACGACTCAGCAGAAAACCTGGCCGACACCTGGGCGACCGCCCGCCATGACACCGGGCGACCGCCCACACCTGGATCCAGAAAAGCCAAATCGTCTGACTACATGGGCGACCGCCCGCCTAGAGCATGGGCGACCGCCCACTTCGGCAGTCCCTCCGACGTGATTCTTCCTTGTGTCCGATCGCTAGTTCCCGGTTGGTCTCTGTTCCAACAATCTCCCACCTAGAGATCAACCGCATATACAAGCCCCGTATCCGTTGTTCAACTCATCCTTGGTGCTTTCCAGTGCTCACCTCGATCATGGTGGTGCCTTCCCGCTCTCCTATTCTCCAAGCCCCGTTGAAGCTATCCGCAGCTTCCACTTATCCCTGCTTGAGAAACCTAGAGCCTTGTCCTCCGATCTACACTCTCCGTTAGATCCACGCAGCGGTTTATCCGGTCCTAGAGTATGTGGTTCATCTTCAGTGACCCCTTGACCTTGGCCATCATGAACCGTCTCGCTCCCACCCGAGTTTGGAATATCCATGCAAATCACATTCGCATCCCCGCATTCCTTGAACTCCCGAAGCTCATACTCTCCACCATTATTAGACATCAAGCTTTTAACCTTGAGTCCCCTCCGATTCTTCACCAAGGCCTTCCACTTATTATACATCCTGAAAGATTCATCTTTCCCTTCTAAGAAGTAATCCCGGACCATCCTTGTCGAATCATCAATGAAGGTCATGTAATTTGACACACCAACCCGAGAAGTTACCGGAGCCGATCCACACAAATCCATGTGATCCCCCTTCTCACTCATGTGACCCAATCGACAGTTCCACAATTCCGTATCACCCTTGGCCGTCGCCACCGCGATACTACCCTTGGTGTTTCCCGCCAAATACAGTCTTCCTTCCCTATTACCCCGAGCGACCTCACGATCCTCCTTAGCAATAACCCAGTTCCTGCAGCTAAAAGTTACCGTGTAACCTTCTTCACTCAGCTGCCCAACTGATATCAGGTTCTTTTTCAAACCCGGAATGTGTCTGACCCCGTGTAGATGTAAGACGTTCCCGTCTGATGCTCCTATTCTGACATTCCCCTTGATTTCCAAAGGCTCGCCATCCGCCAGATAGACCTTACCGAAATCACCGGAAGTGTAATTTTCCATCGCTCCTGCATGCCCGCATGAGTGGAATGATGCCCCCGAATCCAGCACCCATGATTCTAGCGCACTACTAACACTTAAAATCATTACATCGTCACCTTCGATTATCACATTCGCCGATTTATCCCCTTGCATGGGACAATCCCTCTTGTAGTGTCCTAACTCCTTACAATGATAGCACTCTACCGATCCTCTGGCAACCCTTAGTCTTTCTTTGGTCTCCTCATACTGATCCCCACCCCCGATTACACTTTCCCTTGACCCTGTTCTCCCTTTATTGCTAGAACCCGGTCTTCCTCTACTAGTTGTAGCCAAGACCGATTCCGAAGTAGACGGTGTCCCCAACTTCTTTATGCGATTCTCTTCGCCCAAGAGGAAGTCCTTAACATCATCATACTTCAATTTGTTCTTACCCGCTGAAGCATTTAACGCTGTCACCGTTCCGCTCCAACTCCTTGGTAAGGATGCTAGCAATAAACACGCATGAACCTCGTCACCGAAAGAAATCTCCAACGCAGTCAATGAGTCTATAATATCCATAAACTCATCGATGTGTTTAGCTATGGATCCTCCCTCTTGCATCTTGAGACTACCCATCTTGCGTATCAAATCAACCTTATTTGCAGCAGATGGAGTTTCAAATCTCTCAGTAAGATAATCCAATAGCTCCTTGGTGGTTTTCGCCTTCCTGGTAGTCTTCGCGATCCATTTCGAAAAAGTAGATCGAACCACCCCTAAGGCTTTCCGATCCATGAGATCCCAGTCTTCCTGCTTTTCTTTTTCCGGTTTGACTCCTGTTAGAGGCTTATAGAGATCCTTAATATACAAGAGATCCTCTATTTGCATCCTCCAAAACCCATAGTCAGAACCATCAAATTTCTCAATCGCTTGTTTATCCTTGCCCCCTCCAAAACCCATAGTCAGAACCATCAAATTTCTCAACCGCTTGTTTATCCTTTCCCATTCTTGATTGCTTGATAAACCCCTTTGATCGTCCAACCAAAGCTCTGATACCAATTGTTGTGGATTAGACCCTCCAACACCCAACACCCAAGCAAATCGCAAGAAAACCCGGCACCACAAACAAGCACAAGAAAATAAGAAACCCAAAGCAAAAGAACAAAACGAACACAAGAAATTGTTTACCCAGTTCGTCAATATGTTTGACTACGTCTGGGGGCACTACCAAGCCAGGATCTTGCACTATAATATGTAAATATGGAGTTACAATGAGTTTAGAGGCGAAACATTGTTTATATAAGCATCCTAGAACAAAACCTAACCCTAGACGGACAAGGAAACACGAAATCTGGCCCAAAAAACGACTCAGCAGAAAACCTGGCCGACACCTGGGCGACCGCCCGCCATGACACCGGGCGACCGCCCACACCTGGATCCAGAAAAGCCAAATCGTCTGACTACATGGGCGACCGCCCGCCTAGAGCATGGGCGACCGCCCACTTCAGCAGTCCCTCCGACGTGATTCTTCCTTGTGTCCGATCGCTAGTTCCCGGTTGGTCTCTATTCCAACAAAATCATCTTTCTCAAATCTCTATTTCCATTACATTACTGATCACTCAACAAACAAAATATAGAAAGTTACAATATAATTAGGGTTAAATTAGAATTTTAATATTTTAGCTCATAATTCTTGTTGAAAAATGACACCTATTTCAAACCGGGGAATAATGCGCCCCCTCTCGAAAAGATAAATGCATTTGATTTTTAACGGTCAATATAAGCAAACTTGAGCATCAGCTCTAAGGGAAAGTACTACTAATTTTTTTCCAAACAATGTCATGAGCTATATGTTGGAATTGTAGACAAAATAGAAAACTACGAGCAAAGAGGGAGATAAAAAGTGCAGAATGGCTTCTGAATATGTGGCGCGACCGTGCTCATTCGTGAGCAAGACCGTGCAAAATGGTGCGAAGTGGAGGATTTATATAAATTTATGCCCGGAATGAACGTGCAAATTAATATAAGGCGCACAAACATGCCATCGGGCATATTTGGTTTTTCTTACTAGGGCAGGATTCTTTTCTTGGATGGCAAGTACGTTTTTTCTAGGGTTTTGTTTGTATTCTGTAAATACCAAAGTGACAGCCACAAATAGAGTGTAGCGCCAAAAATATTAAGGAAATGAACAATATAGGGTTGTTAGTGCTTCGGATTAGTTGATTTGTTCGACGAAGCAGGTTAATTAACGTGTGATTCGTTTTGTATACGTACGTTTGTGTTCTTGTTTCTTGATTGCTTTGGAGCCAATTTTTCAACCCTATAAACCCTAGTTGCTGCAACTTCATGGACTCTAATATGTTGTTAAATAATCAACCCAATATCTGAAGCTACTAGAGAGCTAGAGGTTAATGCAACCATTTAAAAGTGCTTTGAACACATTATCAAAACACCATCACATTCATCATTTCACTTCTGAATCCATAAAAACCACACAAACTTAATTTTACAACAATATTACTCCGTTAATAAATTACAAACGCAGTAATAATTAGTTGGTTGTGCCGCAGGAATTCCTAATCTCCCCATTGGAACCAGTAAGCGGGCTAAGGTTTCCCATGTTGACCATGGCATTGGCAAAGTCCGTTAGGAAAGTAGCGGAATTGGTACTATAAGTTGTAACTTGAGCATCGGTTGCACCTCCATTAAAGAGTTCTTGGTCCGAATGCAATAAACCGCTTTGGGTCGTCAAATCTGTGAAATATGCATTGTCAAAACTCGTTGGAGAAGTGTCGAGGGGAGCCAAGTTGTTGTCACCTTGAGGACCATTTTGAGGGCAGTTTGATCTTAGTGAGGTCGCAAATGACGCGTTTATGTTGTTATCGTTGTATATTCTGGTTCGGAATACTGTGCATCTTGCTTGCCCTATCGTATGACCTCCTACATAATTTGAAAATAAAAATAAAAATTTATAACTTAATTCTTGAAAATGAAAGTTTATAATGTATCTTTAGGGGTTATAAGGAGACATGTTAACTGACCGACCCGTTTAGTGAGATCGGGTCAAAAACATACCTGAGAGGGCTACCATTTCATTGGTAGTGAAACCTTTGTTAGTGAATAGAGTGGTAAGGGCAGTCAAATTCAAATCCGGGCCGGGGATCATGGAATTGGCTCCACTCAAACTAGCCGTTGTGGAGTCTCTTCTTCCAAATACAACATTCCAACTAGGCCCACCAAGCTACAAATATAATTCACAAAAAAATATATTAGTGTAAATTGTATCAATAGGTTCTAATATTATTAGAGAAAAAAAAATCTAAAATTTGTAATTTTTTACTTTTGCTTTTATTTCACATTTGTTGTTTTTTTATACTTACGGCAACAACTGAGTCACGAGCAGCGGTTGCAAGTATATCAGCGCAAGAAACAGTTTGGGGGCAAGCAGTTTCGAGCTGAGACTTGATCGTGTCAATGACACTGAATCCTCGCAATGAATTGTTATTTGGACCGGCTGTTTGCTCCCCTGTGAAGGTTGCGTTGTCGTTTAACAACACCGATGCATCACAGCCCTAATGGAGAAAATTAAACAAACTAAGATCAAGTTTTCCAAAAAGTTAAAATTTATACGAATAAAAGATAAAGCAAAACTAATCTTTAATACTTGTATACAATGTTTACATACTCCCTCTGTCCCGCCCGAAATAGGATTTCGGTAGATTTTTTTATGCTTTGACCATGTAATTTAAATAAAAAATAATTATCCTAAAATAAATTTAAAAATTGTTATTGAGAATATTATTAATTGTGATACAATTAAAAAATTTACATTTTTATTTGGATCATTATATTTTCTTCAAAAGACTCGGTCAAAGTAAAGTCAAGTTTACCAAAATCCTATTTCGGGTGGGACGGAGGGAGGGAGTATATATTGTTTGAATAAATCATGTGGCCGGGTTCACCTGCATTAGTTAAACGACATTTAAA
Organism: Campanula takesimana; assembly: GCA_026119855.1. Taxonomy (NCBI): domain Eukaryota; kingdom Viridiplantae; phylum Streptophyta; class Magnoliopsida; order Asterales; family Campanulaceae; genus Campanula; species Campanula takesimana. The sequence continues at coordinate 872,815 of JAOWBW010000540.1, forward strand.
TAATTAATACTTTTACAAAAATAGTAGAAACTTATTTAATTATGACAAATTTTAATGTTTTACTTTATGTCATTCAATATTTAAAATATTCCAAACATAAATATATAGTAACGTGAGTTAGTTAACCCATGCAAGTCAACAGCGTGTGCTAACAAAGTGCACCAAACACAAATAAATAAGGATGTTTCTCGAAGACTATAACTTTGTCAACACAATTTCACTTTAGGACTTGATCACATTTACTTAAAATAAAAATGAAATGTTCAATAAGTTTAGATTCTCTCTAGAATCTGCTTTTTTCTTTTTTACTTTTCTAGGACCCTATACAAATATGATTTCATTAGCATACTTCAATTCCATTGTCATAATAAAGACTGAGATTCCATCCCAAAACTAATTGGTAATGGGAGGAGTAGCTCAGGATCATTATATAGTCAATCAATAGCTATTTAATTCCCGATGTGAGATAACTGTCTCTAACATGTCACATTTACAAAAAATTGATACACCATATTAAGTAATATATAGAAATGATATATTCTTATATATCTTTTACTACTAGTCAAAATTCAAATAAGTTGACTAAAAGCAAAATCAAACTTCTTCAGGGATGCAGGGAGGGAAAGGGAATCGAACCAAAGCAAACACATGCAAATATATCCACGTAAATTGTTACGCGCGCAAATTTCAGAAAGTGAAATGGGAAAATAAAGATATGCATCGTGAGGAATTGAAAAATGAAGTGGAAATTAAAATACTTGCTTGAACAAAGCAATCGTGAAAGTGGAGACGAAGCAAGGAAGCTCCCATTCGGGCTTCATTTGAAACAGCATTGTTAATGGCCGTGCTGATAATACTGCTCGCATTAGGGCACGAGGTGGCATAAAAATTAGCCGATAATTGAGACGATGCTATTCCAAGGAACATGGAAAGCACAGCTAAAATTGAGGTAAAGTAAGCCATATGATCTAAATATGGTTTGCAAGAGGAAGAAGATGAAGAAAAAGCTAAGTTGCTATTATGTGGAGCTTAATAGCAAAGGGATGACTTCTATATAGTTATAATTTACTTCTATTTATAGAAGTGATGGAAAATTAATTAAACCTTAATGCAGTACTTAAAGCATGTTTTAGTCAAAAACTTTATGTAAATATTAGTATATATCTAGGTTTTATTTAGAAGTTTCTTTTAACCTGCCCCAAATAAACAGATAAATATATGAATAATTACCAGGTAGCTGGAAGACGAAAAGAAAGAACAAGTCTAGTCAATCCAGCTAGCTAGGTAACATTTTCTCCCTCTCATATAAATTATTCCGAATAAGTTTTTATTGGTTTGTTTTTCAAGAAATCGTGTTTGAAAAAGAATGCCACTATATATTTGCATTCTAAAATAAATATTTAATTCTTTTCAATAAAGAATAGAAGTATATAGATATTTGTCATGAAAGGGGGTGTAAAATATTAGAGCAACTTTGAAGAGATATACATAATTAGAACAAAATAGAATTTGATTTGTCAAAAAAAAAAAGTCAAAAAAAAAAAAAAATCAAACAAAATAAGTTCTTAAAAAGGATGGAATATAATCTTTCTTCAATTTCTACCTGGGTTATGATAGTCTAGTCTTAAGTACTCGAGCTAGTAAATATTGACTGAATGGCTATGTCGAAATGTAGTCTGATTCATAGTTGCAGGGAACTCCCAATCCCCCCTCGTCTCACGTCCCGGGAACACGCGTCCCGGGTTCACAAGGGAACTCGACCCAAAGTACTCAAACAATCATACCGGAAAATAAACGGTCATCAACGTAGAATCTTGTCTTCATTTACAATATTTTATGGTTATCCGCCTTTACATTATACTATTTTATCTCCCTAAAAGTATATATATATAAATATATGCAAGTGTGTGTGTATATATATGTTATTATATTCAACTTAGTGATGTGTTTTCAATATAGAGCGTACCACGTTCCCAATTGATTCTACCCCCAGTGTACCTAAAATTTACTAAGTCACGTTCCTCGTTCCTGTACCCGTCCCGCGTCCCGAAACGTCCCACGTTCCTGGCAACTATGGTCTGATTTACTCCCTCCGTCCCCATTTACATTACAAAAATGAGGTTTTGCACAAAAATTAAGAAAATGATTGTAAAATTGATGTGTTGTGAGTGTAGATAGTTGAGTGGGAGAGAGAAAGTGGGGTAGAGAAAAGTAAGTGGATAGTTGTTGTGAGTATGACAAGTGGGTCCCACTATTTAAAAAGTAATAAAAACTTTCCTTTTTGAGATTTTGTAAAGTAAATGGGAACATCCAAAATGGCAATTTTTGTAAGGTAAATAGGGACTGAGGGAGTAGTTTATACTATGCTTCACTTTTGTACTGCAAATGAGTAGTTAATGAATGTAAATACCCTATGCATGTTAATTTCTTTTTTATGGTTTTAAATTTTAGTGATTTTGTAACTAATATAGTATGGAGAAAAAAAAACATTAAGTAGATAGATAAAGAAAATATTGACCCGGAAGAAGTGACAATCAGGGTGAAAAATATACTTTTTTTTTTCTGTGGCAGGGTAAAAAAACACACTTAGAAAAATGAATATCACAATACTAAACATGGATTTATAGTTGGGAAGTTAAACCATCACTAGTAATTACTAATTGGTTGCATACTAGTAACCAAAATTACTTTTTTTGTGAATACTCTCTTCATCCTTAAACAAAAAGTCCTACTTTGCTTGTATGTTTCAAAAAAATAAATCTTATTTTTTAAAATAGCAATAATAATCATATATATAAGCAAATAAAACATAGTATATGTTGCATTGTCAAACGGCATAGTTTTGGGGAAGGATGGAGCATGTATATTATTGCTTAGCCAAACTATGTAGGTGGAGTTTTCGTAGGCTGTTTAGTACATTATTTTGATATTTGATCGGGACGATCATAAAAATCTATTTATTCTTTCTTATTTGCATTACGCATCTTTTTAAAAGGAACTAAAAATATAATTTGATTAAATAAGACTTTGATTTGGGTGCAATTTGGTAGTGTGTGAACATATTTTGGCATGAAGAATTTCAAATTTTGGTTGTCTAATCTTTTTATGAACAATTGTTCTTTTTTGGTTTTTCTTCTAGAATAGAAGAGAGAGAAATGACACTCCACCCCTTTCACTTGTTAAATTGACAAGTTAACCCTTTCAAAATTCTCACTAGACAAATATCTCCATATTTATGTTCGGTGCTTCTCGTTAAACAAAATTAACCAATTGATTTAATTTGATATTCGAACCTGTTTGGGGTGAAAAATCTCACAACACTATATTTACATCCTGGAAATAACGACTTGAGTCTACATGTTGACATTCTGAAGTTACATCTTACATCTTGACTCTACATGTTGACATCCTGAAGTTACATCTTACATCTTGACTCTACATATTGACTCAACATGTTGACTTTTCATGTTGACTTTACATCCTGACGTGACAACCTGAGCCGACGACTTGAACACAGTTAACAGATCCTATTTTTTAGCTTAAAGCCATCAGTCTGTTCCAGCATCATGCATCCTGACAGCAGCAACTTGATTAATCACACGTTTGTTTTGCAGGGTAGTCTCTTCCTATTTTTCAGGTAACTCTTACGAAAATTGTGGAGCATGATCAATAACGATTGTGACCTAATTGAAGACCTAGTCAATGAAGGAGTCTAGGTGATCTACTTCAAACGTGGATAACTCTCAACAAACTTCCCGATAATTATGGCTCTACTACTTAGTTTACAATCTCTCATCTTAGTATAAATAGTTCACACCAATTATGTAACACACACTTTTCACAGACTCACGTCTGATACTCTCTTTTTCTCTGTATCTTCCGCTCATTCATTGTACCTTCACAAAAGCTTAATAAAATTCCATCATTCGAGGTTTTATGCCGGCGAACAAGTTGTTCAGGGGCTTCCTCGTTAAATCCTTTGTTCATACATCTTGAATTTCAAAGTTCTTTATTCCATTGTACCCTACTCCTTTATATTTGTCCAATTATCGAAAATTGGCCAAAACAATTTGGCGCCATATGTGGGGAAGTTTGGTCTTATAGATTGTTAAGAGATTCAAGATGAGCAATCCAACAACCGATCAGATTACATCTGGAATTTCAGTTGCAAGTGGGGGCAGATCAGCAATGGGGGCACCTGAAATCCCTTTAGATATCGCCTCCAACTTGACTGCCATGATGCGTGACGTGAGGAATCAAACTCAAGTGCAGAATGATACTTCTACCATGCTGATGAATCAAGTCTCCAGGTTGCAGCGTGAGGTGACTACTCTGCAAGGTGGAACATCGGCGGCACAGCAAACCAGCTTCCCTAGCATCTTCCAGTCTGTTGCTCCAAATGTGCCCTCTGGCCCATTCTCTCCATACCAACCTAGAAGGCTTGCTTTTGGAAGTGATGCTGCAGGATCATCTGGATTTGGTGGATTCACACCAGCTGCCAACCTGACCACCAATAGCACGATCATCCATCCTGAAACTGTTACTCCAACTTCAACAACATTTGTTACGCCAACTACGGTGGCAGCAGGGAGTCTTAACCCTCAGTTTGATTTTAATTATCTTAATTGTCAATTTGCTACTGCTAACAATGATGCAGGTAGCTTGCTTAGCTGTCAAATGCAGGAGTTGAAAGAATTAGTCATGAGTTTACCGGGGATGACTATGCCACACAACCAGGCGTCTCTAACATGTTACAATGAATCTCGCTTCGCTCCAGCCATAGCCAACGTGGTGATACCAAAGAAGTTCAGTCCACCCCACATGAAACACTATGATGGGACAACTGATCCAGCGGAGCATGTTACATTATATCAGGAGAAGATGGATGTAGTCCACATTCCACCCCAATTCAAGGAAGCATGCTTTTGCAGGGGTTTTGATTCAACTCTTACAGGGGCAGCTTTGAGATGGCTAATCAACCAGCCTTTGGGTTCTATCGGATCATATACTCAACTTATTAACATGTTCACTAATCAGTTTTCATGTAACAGGGTGTTCGAGAAACTAACAAGTGATGTTTACAGGGTGGTCCAGCAACCTGATGAGCTACTTAAAGACTACCTGAGCAGGTTCAACAGGGAGGCGGTGAACATCTCCAACCTGGACACTGTAACTGCAATTGAAGCCTTCAGGATGGGGCTCAAGAAGGACTCTCCTTATTATGATGACTTAGTCATGACACCATGCAAGAGGCTGGATGAAATCAGAACCAAAGCATCTAGATTCATCAGGTTGGAAGAAGATAGGCTCATGCAGGATTACTAATCAATAGGTTGGAAAGGGGGCATGCTGGATATCAACTATAGATGGTACCAGAATTCTTAGAAGTTAGAATGCAGTGCATCTCAAGCTGTACTTCATGTAAGTTATAGCTTGTCAACTTAATTCAGAAAATCAGGTATGCATTTATATTGCTTTATTTCAATTATGTTGTTTTAATTTGATTTATCTTCATCAAAAATCAACTGACTTAAGCATCGGAGGGGTGTTAGCCAAGCTAACACCTAACCCTAACATGTTTCTGCTTTGCGAGGAAACTCAATGTCCCTATTCAGGTCAAGATGTTTACATGTTGATCCAAGTTTTCCAGATGTTACATGTTGATCAGAGGTGTTACATGCTGATCCAAGTGTTCAAAGATGTTCACATGAGTCAGAATTCAAGGCCAACAGGCAAAATCAAAGTACAATTCCATCAAAGGTATAAGGTTTTACACCTTTCAAAGGTTTAAAGGTTTTACCCCTTTCTTATGTGTTTAAGGTTTCTAGACCTTCGCCCGTGCGCACGATTTTCATGTTTTAGTTAAGTTGTAGGTGGGCCAATGTGTCATATACATATTGATTACCTTCTTTCACTTAATTAAGATTATGAACTCAAGTTGAAATCACTGGTTGTAGCATTTACATGTTACCAAACGAACACAGGGTTTAAAAGATAAACATCTTTTCATAATGATTCCCAACTTGTAACATCAACATGTTACCAACCATTCCTTACATCGCTACTATTCAATTGTTCCAAAATTATTCTAAGTTGTAAACATCAACATGTTACCCTTAGAATCCTAACCGTACGACCAATCTATTATCAAAATACCAAAAATGATCAAACACACTGATCCTAAAACGGGAAACATTCATAAGTTTTAACCATGATATCACAAGACATGGTTCAAACAAAATTGCAACCTAACATGTCCAAACAGACATGCTGCAAACAAATAAAAATTATCTTTAAGACAATCACCAAAATATCCTATTTTTCGTCTCTCTCTTTGTTTTTTGTTTTTTTTTTTTGCAGGATCAATTGCATCTTGGAGCTTTTATCACCTACATCAACTGTTATGGAAATTTCTTGAATTTCTATGTTCACTCAATTCAAAAAAATTGGGGGCAATTGTTTGGGGTGAAAAATCTCACAGCACTATATCTACATCCTGGAAATAACGACTTGAGTCTACATGTTGACATCCTGGAGTTACATCTTACATCTTGACTCTACATGTTGACATCCTGAAGTTACATCTTACATCTTGACTCTACATATTGACTCAACATGTTGACATGTTGACTTTACATCCTGACGTGACAACCTGAGCCGACGACTTGAACACAGTTAACAGATCCTATTTTTTAGCTTAAAGCCATCAGCCTGTTCCAGCATCCTGCATCCTGACAGCAGCAACTTGATTAATCACACGTTTGTTTTGCAGGGTAACTCTTCTTATTTTTCAGGTAACTCTTACGAAAATTTTGGAGCATGATCAATAACGATTGTGACCTAATTGAAGACCTAGTCAATGAAGGAGTCTAGGTGATCTACTTCAAACGTGGATAACTCTCAACAAACTTCCTGAGAATTGTGGCTCTACTACTTAGTTTACGATCTCTCATCTAAGTATAAATAGTTCACACCAATTATGTAACACACTCTTTTCACAGACTCACGTCTAATACTCTCTTTTTCTCTGTATCTTCCACTCATTCATTGTACCTCCACAAAAGCTTAATAAAATTTACATCATTCGAGGTTTATGCCGGCGAACAAGTTGTTCAAGGGCTTTCCTCGTTAAATCCTTTGTTCATACATCTTGAATTTCAAAATTCTTTATTCCATTGTACCCTACTCCTTTATATTTGTCTCATTATCGAAAATTGGCCAAAACAGAACCTTAGTGAGTAATCCATCTCTGATAATGATATGCAGAAAAATATACTTAAACCAACCACTGCTCAAGAAAATTATACCGACATTTTATTAAATATTTCAAGATAATTCTTTTCTTTCACAATATTCTTTGTTCCCTCTTTTCTTCATCATATCTTTTGGTGAATGAATGTGCTAACTAGTCAAGTCAACTAACAAATTAAGTCGATATCAAATGATAAAGGAAGTTGATTGTACATGTCACGTTCATGATGAATTGTATAATAAATACTCCCTCCGTCCCGCTCGAATTAGGATTCTTGGTTAGGTAATTTATACTTTGACCAATAATTTGAAGAGAAATAATTATCTTAACGAAAATCTAAAAATAGTTATTTAGTTTATTATTAATCGTGATACAATAACATTTTTAAAATTTTTATTAGCATCATTATTTTTCTTTAATTTATTGGTCAATTTATAAATTGCTCGACCAATAATCCTAATTCGAGCGGGACGAGGGAGTACTGAACGTCTAAACCTAATATGCCTACTTTTAAGTTGATTTTTTTTTGACATTTGATCTTTGAGAAATTTAAACGGTGGAAAATTAACATGTCTTTTGTTTCTTGGATAAGTGACAAAATAATCACCTCGTGGCCGACTTGCTTTAGTAAAAGATATTTGAAATTAAGAGTAAAATCCTCAAAATTATCTTCAGATTGATTGGGATCTGAAAATGATAGGCAGATGACTTCAATGATTGATCGGAATATATATAGGAGTAATTTAGATCCGAAACCTCTACAGTATTAAGAGCAATGCTAGGAGCACAAAACAAACTCACAAAATCTTGCTCAAACAATGAGATGACGATATTTTATTGGTTGCATCGATAGTGGACCCAACACACTCTAATTAAAAACGCTAATAAAATCATTACACCTAAAATTTTATGAGCAAGGTTTTGTGACTTTTTTGTGCCCCAGATATTATTCCATTATTATTAAACTCTTATGCTAAAGTGCTCTCATTGCTCAATTGATCATCACTGTGGTAACGAACATCCCACGAGTGAATTAAGAATTAAGATTTCATACCCCGTAAAATAAACAAATAAACCCTAACCCAAGTTATCAAGTTTCATCATTTATAATATCAATCTTGAAAATTATATCAGAAGTTTCTCAAGAAAGTAAGTATATTAATTATTTATTTTATTTTTTAACATAATTACCATTTCTTCAAATAAAATAAAAGAAAGTTGGTGAAGAATAATCTTGCTGATCTAGAAGACCCTAGCAATAACTAATCTGAATATGTTTACTAAGTCGTTTAATCAACATCCATCTATTTGAAATTTCAACCTTAGTTTTTTCTAACTTATCTTTAAAAATAATTGAACCTGTAATTTTTTTCGAGTTTGGCTATTTTCATTCATTTGAAAATATATCTGAGTGGAAAATATATGCTCCACTATTAGAAAAGTGTATT
>JAOWBW010000541.1:0-82500 GCA_026119855.1 Campanula takesimana
TGATGACAACTTCAGTATGATATTGCTTAATGGATTTAACTAGTACTACAGTTATCTAGAGGATATGATTAGTGTTACTAATTTCTAGTGGATATGTCAAGCTTACCCTTATAGTGGATTTGATAAATTCATTATTCATAGAGATGCCTTAAAGAGTGATTGAGATGTGCATTGCTTCAGGATGGTACGGTAACAATGTGTGCTTTGAGAGATTGATTCCTTATCAACAAAATTATCCTACCCATAAATTGAGATTTATTGCGATTATACATCCATGGCATTAGTGAATGACTTTGATGGAGTTAGATTTGAAGTGTTTACCATATTATATCATCGGGAAAGGTATTGTGTTAGAGGATTCATTGACTTATAGTTCATGGGTGATAAAACTAAATAGGGAATGTTAGAGGAATTAAACACTTTGGAGTCTTCGTGAGTTGAGACATGGTGTGACCTTGCGATTGTGAAAGCTTTAAATTTCTACTCTTTGAATAATATCAACTATCAAAAATTACTCGTGGAATGAATAATGACAGACAATAAGATTTTGTTCGTGGCTAGTGATGGAATTTTAACTTCTATAGCAGAGTATGTAGTCAACACTTAGTGGAATTAAACATGTATAACGGAGTTCAACTATAGATACTTGAGGGATACACAAGACCAATTTAATTCTGAATCCAAGTAGAAGTAGAGTATTGAGATAAATTCAAGGAGTTACCTTTAATTGTTTGATGCGAGGAATTCTAAGTATTCAACTAAGTCCTTGAGTTGTGAATAATCTGGAAGTAAATTATCAGTTGTCAGTTATTTGTTCAGAAGATAGTTCGATTGCATGGGATGTCTACGAGCATGGTAATAGATATGGTTCCTTATTTACATCTTGATTTTGGCAAGCATTTCAGAAGGCCTGGGGTTCGGAATTGAGACTTAGTATGACTTTCACCCTCAGTCAGATGGTCAGTTAGAAATAACCATTCAGATTTTGAGAACTTGTTTAGTTGATTCTAAGAATTCGAGGGATATAACTTTACTTCTCGTGGAATTTTTAATATGTCAGTTCTTTTGAGATTTTGGAAAGAGCTAGAGGTGGAGTTTATCGTCTTGTGTTACTTCCTTCTCTCGACGAGGTTGATATGAGTTCCATGTGTTGATGCCACGCAATTGTATTTATGATTCTTCTCCGATATGTCTAAAGTTTTAGAGGATATTGAACTCAGTGTGAAGCTTCGGGATCGGAATGAAAAGAAGTATCTGGGTTGTTTGAGGGTTGAGGTAAGCAATCCTAAAATTGGGTCGAATTTTCTTTAAGGGGGAGTGATTGTAACGACCCCAAAAATCCGTTTTAATTATTTTATAATTATTTTATATTTTTGAGAATTTAATTTAACATTATGTGTGCATTTTATGTGTTGCATCATATTTCATGAATTGCACATCTTATATGAGATTTGTGTTAGTTAAAGTGTTAGAAGTAATATTTGTTTTGGGAGTTAGTGTGTTAGTGGAATTTTATGGGCCAAAGTATAAAAATAAGTTCAAGGGCTTGGTTGTTCAATTTGAAAGAAGGAGGGGCTTAAATAGAAGTTGGAAATGGTATAACTCACCTCTTCATCCCTCCCTCCCCTTAGTTTAGCACACCACCATTTCTTTTCCTAATCATTTCCAGAGAAATCTCCATTGTTGAAGAAGAGAAACTTAGGTAAGAGTTTGTTTTGATAATTTTCCCTATTTTAATTTACTACTCCATTTCAAATCTAATTATATATAAATGTTCAGGGTGTTGAGTAGGCCACATCTACCGAACAATATAATTTTCTTGACTCGTTTCCGAAAATAGAGTAAGTTACTAATCCCCCTTTAATGTTAAAATGGTCATAAAATGCTTTATATGCTTAATATGTTGAAAAAAGATGTTTTGGGTATACTTTATATACTTGTAATTTTGGGACAGAGAGGAGTATAAAACTGGTTATAGACTTGTTATTTGTGGAAGTGAGTATATGGGTATATAGTAGTTTTGGTTTTGGGGAATATGAGAGGATGCAACATTATATATGCTTTATATATTATACTCCTACTCGTGGGACGGTAAAATAGTATCTTTAGTTAAATGTTAAATAAATGTATTATAAAAATTATACTATTATTTATGGGACGGGGAAAGAAGTGAAAGTATCCTAAAGTGGGTATATTAGTATATTAAAAATTATAATGATACTTGTGAAACAGAGGGAATAGTAAAAACTTGTACATAGCTTGTTAGTATTAGGAAGGGTATAGTTAGAAGTTGTGTTTGTATGGTGTTTGGGCTGAATTTGTAGCCTTTGTAAGGGTTGAAAATGTTGAGGGTTGATAAGGTTAGTGTTTTGGGTTGGTGAGATGAAGGGAGTATTTTGTTTTCAGCCAAAATGAGATTTCTGGGCTGATTACACGACTCGTGTAGGGGTACACGAGTCGTGTAAGGAGAGATTCTGAAGGGGTGTTTTTCTACACGAGTCGTGTACTGTTACACGACTTGTGTAAAGTTCTTACACGAGTCGTGTAGTGGTACACGAGTCGTGTAAGAGCCCAAATTCTGAATTTGTGTATTTTTACGTAAAATCTCCGGAGGTCATAACTTCTTCATTCGGACTCCGTTTTAGTCGTGTAAAATATCGTTGGAAAGCTCTTCTCGAGTACTACACGATGGGTTGGTTTATTGAGTTGGGTTTTGATTTTTATAGTACGGAAATCCAGTAGGTGTTTAGTACTAACAAGAGTATCCATGGTTCATTATGGTAGAGTGGTCTTTTGTGATCAAGTTTGAATTAATGTGATTGTTTGGATGGATTGTGTGATGACTTAATGTCAATATGGTGCATACTATTATGAAAACGTGTTTACTTCTCTAAGATGAGCTTGTGTGGTTCCCTACTTTGGAATCATACCCCGTTTGTTGTTTAAGCAAGTTTTCTTTGCTTCGGTTGTGTCTAAAGTCCAGCTGGTACTTTGTGTGTGTTGGGCAGTGATAGGGATTATAATGGTCTCCGAGCCAAGTACATTATAAGGCTCCTATCATTGGTTTCCCATTTTTAACCCCCTCCTTAGGCCAAAGGTTGGGCACTTTGGTTATGACTTTGTGTCATTTTCCCCCCGTTGTTGTTGTTGTTGTTTGGTTCCGGAACCCGTTTCAGCTCTTCGATGCTGCTCAGTTGATGCCTCTCAGATGGCTATTGTTTGGTTTGAGAACTTGGCTCAGTATCCACGTATGAGTGTTTATTTCCGCTTTATGTGTTGCATGATGAGTTGGTCGTTATTTCCAACCGGTATGGGACGGTTGGCGATAGGGAGCCTCTCATGTTATGTGCTATGTGTTATACGCTTATTTGTTAATATTGTTTCTTTATGATCATCATACTAGCATGTAATGTAGTTGCATTTTAGTAACTTACTGAGATTTATTCTCACCCCTTATTTGTTTACCGTTTTAGATAAGAAGGAGTCCAGGGAATAGGTCACAGCACAGGGAGGACGTTGGTAAAGAGATATTTGGTAAGACTTTGGGAAGTGATGTGTATAAAGGATACATTATGTAAATGTAATACCTTTAGGGTAGTGTAACCGTGACTCAGTTAATTGTATCATCTCTTTTAGTAGGTGTTCGGGTTTGTAAATTTTAAGTAAAGTTTGTTATAGCCAGGTGGCTAAGTACTCATTTGAGAAAGTTGGTTTTGTGACTTAAAGTCATGTTTTGGTAACGTTTTGGTTGTGTGAACCTTTTTAAGAAAATATATTTCGAAAAAAATTCTTAGAGTTGCTTTACGACGTCTTCCTCGCGTGTCCCGGGCGTGGGGCCAAGTAGGACCACGGGTCGGGGCGCGACAGTTGGTATCAGAGCTAGGTTGTAGATGGTCTAGAATGACTAAATGACCTAGGAGGGTAGTTGTGTATAGGGTAAGTAACGTTGAGAGTTTTATGCAGGTACTTATTGAAAATGGTTGGCACCGAAGGGAATCAGTCAGGGCCTTCAGGGTCGGGAAACGCTAGAGAAGAGGTTCGAGCACTGTTCCAAGGTATGTTTGTAGCTGTCATGAAAATCATTGACGATATAGAGGAGCATAAAACCAAGATTGAAACCTCAGATGTGACAAAACGAGGAGAACAGGTAAAACCGCAACCCCAGCGTGGAGATAGTAGAGAATATCAAGGAACACCTTCGCAGGCGAGGGCATCTTTCAAGGCCGCATAATAGAGGAACTCGAAGTAAACAAGTATGTAACTACTGTCAAAGGATGGGACATTTAGAAGAAAAATGTTGGAAAAAAACAAGGCAAATGTTTGAGTTGTGGTCAGTTAGGTCACTTTCAGAAAAGTTGCTTTAGATTTAAGAATCAGTTATCGGGAAGTGCAGCTGGGTCATCTCGGGGCCAAAAGAGGGATGCTTCAGGAAAGGTTAAGGTGCAAGATCGTGTTTCTTTCATCAATCAACAACAGATTTCAGATTTTTCTAATGTGACTGGAGGTATAATTTCTATGTCTAGTTTGAGAGCACACACACTTATAGACCCTGGCTCTTCGCATACTTGTGTGTTTGTGCATTGTGCTTCTTGATTGCATGTGTCTTCTGAGTCTTTACCTTATGTGTTAGATGTGTCTTCCTAAGGGGGAGTGTTAGACGATCGATAAAGTGTCGTATACTTGTGATGTGCGTATTCATGGCGTGTTTTATTTGCCGGTTTAGTGATGTTGTCATCACAAGATCTTGATGTTATGGTGGTGGAATTTATATGCTAGTGTGTTTTAGTTAAGCATGGTATATATATGTATTTAGCTTTCATGCTATTTAGGCATTAAGAAATTTGTAAATTGTTGTTGCAAGCTTGTGCCTGGTAGTTGGTTTATGGAGTTAGTAGTGGAAAAAAAAAAAAAAAAAAAAAAAAAAAAATTGCATTTAAATTGAAAGATATCTTTTCCTGTGAGATTTTAATTTATTTCCCTTGAGTGGTACTTGTTCTTGAGGAGAACCTTGGGTGATCTTGAGTGGTTGGGTGCTATGTTTGAGCAACATCAGAGATTAGTAATTGTTTAGTGGTTGATTTGAAGTAATTATCATTTGTTGAGAATTTTAGTTGAGTATATTTCAAAGATGGCTTTTATATCGGGTATGGACATCATGAATGGTGGTTATATAGTTTGAATTCTCACCTGCTTCAGTGGTATTGTTGGATACGTTGAATGTATAAGTAATCCTAGTCTGATTTCTTTGAGAGCGGTAGCAGTTGTAAAATCAGGGCAGAATGTCTTCATGTTAGAGGATATATTATTTTGAGGAAAGTTTCAACTCAGGCATAGGGTTGAGGATTTATTGATGGATTTCTAAGGTAGCTACACTGTTAACTACATAGCACAGAAAGATGCACTATCTCGATGGATTGGTAAGAGTGAACGAGTTTAATTGTTGCGAGTGTTAATTGATGAATCGAGAGTTGATGACAACTTCAGTATTGATATTGCTTAATGGATTTAACTAGTACTACAGTTATCTAGAGGATATGATTAGTGTTACTAATTTCTAGTGGATATGTCAAGCTTACCCTTATAGTGGATTTGATAAATTCATTATTCATAGAGATGCCTTAAAGAGTGATTGAGATGTGCATTGCTTCAGGATGGTACGGTAACAATGTGTGCTTTGAGAAGATTGATTCCTTATCACAAAATTATCCTACCCATAAATGAGATTTATTGCGATTATACATCCATTGCATTAGTGAATGACTTTGATGGAGTTAGATTTGAAGTGTTTACCATATTATATCATCGGGAAAGGTATTGTGTTAGAGGATTCATTGACTTATAGTTCATGGGTGATAAAACTAAATAGGGAATGTTAGAGGAATTAACACTTTGGAGTCTTCGTGAGTTGAGACATGGTGTGACCTTGCGATTGTGAAAGCTTTAAATTTCTACTCTTTTGAATAATATCAACTATCAAAAATTACTCGTGGAATGAATAATGACAGACAATAAGATTTTGTTCGTGGCTAGTGATGGAATTTTAACTTCTATAGCAGAGTATGTAGTCAACACTTAGTGGAATTAAACATGTATAACGGAGTTCAACTATAGATACTTGAAGGGATACACAAGACCAATTTAATTCTGAATCCAAGTAGAAGTAGAGTATTGAGATAAATTCAAGGAGTTACCTTTAATTGTTTGATGCGAGGAATTCTAAGTATTCAACTAAGTCCTTGAGTTGTGAATAATCTGGAAGTAAATTATCAGTTGTCAGTTATTTGTTCAGAAGATAGTTCGATTGCATGGGATGTCTACGAGCATGGTAATAGATATGGGTTCCTTATTTACATCTTGATTTTGGCAAGCATTTCAGAAGGCCTGGGGTTCGGAATTGAGACTTAGTATGACTTTCACCCTCAGTCAGATGGTCAGTTAGAAATAACCATTCAGATTCTTGAGAACTTGTTTAGTTGATTCTAAGAATTCGAGGGATATACCTTTACTTCTCGTGGAATTGTTTAATATGTCAGTTCTTTTGAGATTTTGGAAAGAGCTAGAGGTGGAGTTTATCGTCTTGTGTTACTTCCTTCTCTCGACGAGGTTGATAATGAGTTCCATGTGTTGATGCCACGCAATTGTATTTATGATTCTTCTCCGATATGTCTAAAGTTTTAGAGGATATTGAACTCAGTGTGAAGCTTCGGGATCGAAATGAAAGAAGTATCCTGGGTTGTTTGAGGGTTGAGGTAAGCAATCCTAAAATTCGGGTCGAATTTTCTTTAAGGGGGAGTGATTGTAACGACCCCAAAAATCCGTTTTAATTATTTTATAATTATTTTATATTTTTGAGAATTTTAATTTAACATTATGTGTGCATTTTATGTGTTGCATCATATTTCATGAATTGCACATCTTATATGATTATTGTGTTAGTTAAAGTGTTAGAAGTAATATTTTGTTTGGGGAGTTAGTGTGTTAGTGGAATTTTATGGGCCAAAGTATAAAAATAAGGTTCAAGGGCTTGGTTGTTCAATTGAAAGAAGGAGGGGCTTAAATAGAAAGTTGGAAATGGTATAAAACTCACCTCTTCATCCCTCCCTCCCTTAGTTTAGCACACCACCATTTTTTTCCTAATCATTTCCAGAGAAATCTCCATTGTTGAAGAAGAGAAACTTAGGTAAGAGTTTGTTTTGATAATTTTCCCTATTTTAATTTACTACTCCATTTCAAATCTAATTATATATAATGTTCAGGGTGTTGAGTAGGCCACATCTACCGAACAATATAATTTTCTTGACTCGTTTCCGAAAAATAGGTAAGTTACTAATCCCCCTTTAAATGTTAAAATGGTCATAAACATGCTTTATATGCTTAATATGTTGAAAAAAAGATGTTTTGGGTATACTTTTATATACTTGTAATTTTGGGACAGAGGGAGTAGTAAAACTGGTTATAGACTTGTTATTTGTGGGAAGTGAGTATATGGGTATAGTAGTTTTGGTTTTGGGGAATTATGAGAGGATGCAACATTATATATGCTTTATATATTATACTCCTACTCGTGGGACGGTAAAATAGTATCTTTAGTTAAATGTTAAATAAATGTATTATAAAATTATACTATTATTTATGGGACGGGGAAAGAAGTGAAAGTATCCTAAAGTGGGTATATTAGTATATTAAAAATTATAATGATACTTGTGAAACAGAGGAATAGTAAAAACTTGTACATAGCTTGTTAGTATTAGGAAGGTATAGAAGTTGGTGTTTGTATGGTGTTTGGGCTGAATTTGTAGCCTTTGTAAGGGTTGAAAATGTTGAGGGTTGATAAGGTTAGTGTTTTGGGTTGGTGAGATGAAGGGAGTATTTGTTTTCAGCCAAAATGAGATTTCTGGGCTGATTACACGACTCGTGTAGGGGTACACGAGTCGTGTAAGGAGAGATTCTGAAGGGGTGTTTTTCTACACGAGTCGTGTACTGTTACACGACTTGTGTAAAAGTTCTTACACGAGTCGTGTAGTGGTACACGAGTCGTGTAAGAGCCCAAATTCTGAATTTGTGTATTTTTACGTAAAATCTTCCGGAGGTCATAACTTCTTCATTCGGACTCCGTTTTAGTCGTGTAAAATATCGTTGGAAAGCTCTTCTCGAGTACTACACGATGGGTTGGTTTATTGAGTTGGGTTTTGATTTTTATAGTACGGAAATCCAGTAGGTGTTTAGTACTAACAAGAGTATCCATGGTTCATTATGGTAGAGTTGGTCTTTGTGATCAAGTTTGAATTAATGTGATTGTTTGGATGGATTGTGTGATGACTTAATGTCAATATGGTGCATACTATTATGAAAACGTGTTTACTTCTCTAAGATGAGCTTGTGTGGTTCCCTACTTTGGAATCATACCCCGTTTGTTGTTTAAGCAAGTTTTCTTTGCTTCGGTTGTGTCTAAAGTCCAGCTGGTACTTTTGTGTGTGTTGGGCAGTGATAGGGATTATAATGGTCTCCGAGCCAAGTACATTATAAGGCTCCTATCATTGGTTTCCCATTTTTAACCCCCTTCCTTAGGCCAAAGGTTGGGCACTTTGGGTTATGACTTTGTGTCATTTCCCCCCGTTGTTGTTGTTGTTGTTTGGTTCCGGAACCCGTTTCAGCTCTTCGATGCTGCTCAGTTGATGCCTCTCAGATGGCTATTGTTTGGTTTGAGAACCTTGGCTCAGTATCCACGTATGAGTGTTTATTTCCGCTTTATGTGTTGCATGATGAGTTGGTCGTTATTTCCAACCGGTATGGGACGGTGGCGATAGGGAGCCTCTCATGTTATGTGCTATGTGTTATACGCTTATTTGTTAATATTGTTTCTTTATGATCATCATACTAGCATGTAATGTAGTTGCATTTTAGTAACTTACTGAGATTTATTCTCACCCCTTATTTGTTTACCGTTTTAGATAAGAAGGAGTCCAGGGAATAGGTCACAGCACAGGGAGGACGTTGGTAAGAGATATTTGGTAAGACTTTTGGGAAGTGATGTGTATAAAGGATACATTATGTAAATGTAATACCTTTAGGGTAGTGTAACCGTGACTCAGTTAATTGTATCATCTCTTTTAGTAGGTGTTCGGGTTTGTAAATTTTAAGTAAAGTTTGTTATAGCCAGGTGGCTAAGTACTCATTTGAGAAAGTTGGTTTTGTGACTTAAAGTCATGTTTTGGTAACGTTTGGTTGTGTGACCTTTTTAAGAAAATATATTTCGAAAAAAAATTCTTAGAGTTGCTTTACGACGTCTTCCTCGCGTGTCCCGGGCGTGGGGCCAAGTAGGACCACGGGTCGGGGCGCGACATAAATCTTGTTAGGTTAACTAAATAAATCCCTATATTTTTGGAGTCCTAATTCAAAATTAACTCCAAGTTTTTGTGGGATCCGTTAACTAACTCGATTTACTCGTTATTTTTCTTTCTTTTATTTTTTCTTATTTCTTTTATTTTCTTTTTTACTGTTTATTTTTTTAAAAAAAAAAAAGGATAATGATAAAGGGCCGTTTTTTTATGTGGTTAGTGAATGGTTTGCTTGAGTGAATCCTAACTAGCTAGGAAATAGGGGGAGCTGAGTGTTTTTAGGTAAAGTGAGATGAGTGAAATCTCTTCCTAAAATTACCTCCTAAAAGATCTCCTTAAATATTTCCTTCACCCTCCTCAGCATTTATTTCCTTCTTTCTCTCCATAAACTCGCCTAATCTATCCAATTTCCTTTCTTCCTTATCATAATTCCTTCTATGAATTTCCCATCTCAAATCCCAACCTCAAATCACTACCATCAAGGAAACGAAAAAGAAGAGAAAAGTTTTGTCTTCTTCATGCCAACCGTCTGCCAAGCTCCATCAAAGCAGACTTCAAGCCAGATGCAGATTCATACAGACTTGTAGGAATCCTTTACACAGTATTCTTCACAAACAGGGGGAGATGCTGCCACACAAGTGCTGTTTTACGTTCTGCCACAAGTGTTGTTCTGCTCACACAAGTGCTGATCTAAGTGCTGTTTCAGGTGTGCGGGCTAGCAATACGCAAACATGTTGGTAGTTGGTGTGTTTTATATCCTGGTAGTTTTAAAACAATGTGGATGTGTTTCATTTGGTTAACACTAGTTGTTTTTTGTTGGTTGGTTGTACTATTCGGTTGACTCTCTAATTGAGGGGGAGTTAATCTTTATGGGGGAGATAATATTTGTATAAACTGTTTTGAACTAATAAATTCTTGCAGGTACAAGCACTTGGGTGTTTGTGAAGAAATGTACAAATAAGGGGGAGATTGTTAGTGCAGACTGTGGTGTTACCACAAGTTCTGCCAACGTTGTCTCAGTGTTACCAGACGAAAATTAAATTATATTTGAACATTTCTTTTCACAATATTATCTTGTACTAATATTTAACATATTTTGCAAGAATGTATTTTGTTGGTCCATATTTCAGGTTGGAAAAAGTGAAATGCTAGAAATAAGGAAGGAAGTTGAAGATAGTTGAAGTTATGCATAAAAAGAGATTTAATGCATAACTTGTGGATTAAAGGCAAGTGAAAAACGTGGGAGATTGACTCATTCAACATCTGAGTATTGAGCAAGGAAGTACAAGTCATTTGAAGCTTGAAGGTACAAGAGGATGAAGCTAGAACTTGGGCACCAAGAATTAGCTCCTAAAATCAAGCGATTGTGGAGATAATCTTCCCCAAAGCTCGGCAACTTATCCACCACTCACACCACGTTTTGGAGGCCTACATAAAGGGCTAATGGGATCATTCTACAAACACAAGAGAGAATAGACCAAGTGCTAGTGATGTTATAACACTCATTCCAACTAGGGATGGCAATTTCGCCGAACCCGACCCGTTTCCGAGACATTCCGGCCCGGGACGGGCGGGTTTGGTAGTGAATTTTCTAAACCCGTCGGGTTCGGGTTCGGGTGTTTGGTCAAACCCGGCGGGTCCCGACCCGACCCGCCTAGCACTATTACATGTGTTATTCCTATTCTGCCCTTAATACAAGCCATAATCACCTTCCAACCTGGAATATATAAGACCATTTTCACATATCTAGGGTTTCATACTTTCATTTACATATATATATATATATATATATATATATATATATATATATATATATATATATATATATATA
This sequence comes from Campanula takesimana, assembly GCA_026119855.1. NCBI lineage: Eukaryota > Viridiplantae > Streptophyta > Magnoliopsida > Asterales > Campanulaceae > Campanula > Campanula takesimana. The sequence continues at coordinate 11,170 of JAOWBW010000541.1, forward strand.
TAAAAAAAAATTGAGACGGGTCGGGTTCGGGCCGGTCGCGGGTTTACCATAATCGGGCCGGGCCGGGTTCGGTGCTAGTAGTGTTACCTCGGGTTCGGGTTCGGGTTTGGTAAAACCCGGCCCGTACCCGACCCGTTGCCATCCCTAATTCCAACATCACAATCTAGTTTCTTGAAGAAACTATTTGTTGAAGGCTAAATTGGTCTAGCCTTTTTATTGTGATGTGAGTGTTGTTTTTTTATTGATGGTTCTTGTATCTAGCACATTTTGTACTCTTTTTTTCTTTAGAGGATAGGAGTTGTTTAGACTTTTGTACTTAAGAAAAATACTTCTAGTGAAAATCTTTTTTGGCCATGAGGCTACCACAAGTTATATATTTATATAACTTGTGAAAATATATCTCTCTGTGTCAAATTTCCGCTGCAAACTCGTTTTGAATTTTTTTTAATTCGGATGTGTAAAGTGCTGCCGGAAGTGTTATCGTTGCACTGTCAACACCTTTGATAACACTTTCTCTAAAACCAAGGCCATACATTTTCAATATCATTATCCTTGGTGGATTCGTTACATTGAAAATAAGATTCTATGTTATCAGTAATCAATGTTACAGTACATTTGGCTACGCATTCTGTTCGTCACCACCTTCAGTAATGCAGAATATAATCATCTTTGAATCTCACCATTTTCTGCCCTCTTCATTCCTTCCATTTAGCCGTCGTCCCAAAAATGATATTCCCTCGTTTTTAATTGTTAATACAAAGGTACTTTGAGCAATAAATTTAGAAAAATTTAATTATTATAGTGAAAATCTAAAACTTGTTATTTAAAAAAAAAAAAAAAAAAAAAACTAAAAGTTGTTATTAATACACTACTATAAACACTATATAGGTAACAATTTTAGATGTTCATTCGAATGCTTAAACTAACCTAAAATTATTGCGCAAAATACCTTCGTAGTAAGGGAAAAATCAGGAAGATCATTCGGGGACGAGACAGAGGGAGTAATATTAACTTTTAAAATTTAAGAACCCCTCTTAGTTGCAGTGGAGAAGACGGAAAATGGAGGCTCTCCCAGCCTAATACAGGCAAGTTAATTACTAGGCAATGAAGAGCAATAAACCAAATTCACAGATTCCCTGCCTCTTCTAACAAGTAAAAACTCAGGATATGTTCAATGTTTCATTTCAGTCAAGTCAACCATGACTAATTTGAAAACGAGCTTCTATCAACAAAGCAACTCGAGAGAAACTCCAGCCAGTCAATAGAACAGAGCATCTACTTCACCGAAAGGTCTAGAAAGACGGAACCTGATTCTTCCATTCAACCGCCCACCATCTCAAATAGAATAAAGCTGTCCTTGTAGTCCAAATTAGTGCTCTCTTGGTTCCAAAATGAATGACCATTTTAGGCCCAAACTGAATGACTGTTTTACTTATAAATGTAATTTTACCAAAAAAAAAAAAAGTCCACTATTCATTTTATACGTGCAAAATTAGAAGTTTAGAAAGTAGATAGATTTTACTTTTATACACCTTTGTTAGTAGGGGTGGCAAAATGGGTATCCCGGATCATAATGGGTAAAACTCATACTTGTCCATTAAGATAATGGATAAACTTGGATATTACCCATTTATACCCATTATAGTTAATGGGTATAAATGGATAATATCCAAGTTTATCCATTCTCAAATAGATATCATCCGGGTATACCCATTATTTCCACACAAATTAACTGCACTCACATTACACCCACGCCACAACCACCCCACCCCCACTCACCCTCTACCCCACCCACACCCACACCCCACCCATACGTCCCATTCCAATACCGCCGTTGTTGCCGCCACCGCCCCTTATTTCCCCACACCTCCACATTTATCATATTTTTTTTTTAATATGAGTGAAAAGAAGTTTTTTTTTTTTTTTTTTTCTGTGGGGTAGGGTGGGGGTGGGGTGGGTGCTGGGGTAGTTGGGGGTGGTGGAGATGTACATTTTTTTTAATATGAGTGAAAAAAAGTTTTTTTTTTTTTTGGGTGGGGTGAGTGGGTGGGTGATGGAGTAGTTGGGGTGGTGGAGATGTTCATTTTTTATTTTATTTTTAATATGAGCGAAAAGAAGTTTTTTTTTTTTTTTTTTGGGGTGGGGTGGGTGCTGGGGTAGTTGGGGGGGGGGGGGGGGTGGAGATGTTCTTTTTTTTTTAATATGAGTGAAAAGATTTTTATTTATTTTTTGTTGGGTGGGTGGGTGGCGTAGGGTGGGGGGTGTGGTGGGTGATGGGGTAGTTGGAGATGTTCATTTTTTAAAAAAAATATGAGTGAAAAGAAGTTTTTTTTTTTTTTGGTGGCGTGGGTGGGGTAGGGTGGGGTTGGGGTGGGTGCTGGGGTAGTTGGGGGTGGTAGAGATGTTCATTTTTTTTTAATATGAGTGAAAAGATATTTATTTTTTTGGTGGGGTGGGGTGGGTGGGTGGGGTGGGGTAGTTGGGGGTGGTGGATAGGATGGATGAAGAGGGTGGTGTTAGAGGTGTAGTGGGTAGGGTGGGGTTTTATGGAGAGTTGGTTGGTGCAAAACTTTTGGATAAACCCATTGGTTATCCGGGTAAAAACCCATTTAATCCATTAATATTGTGGCTATATATAAGTTTTTTTATAATGGGTTAATGGATGGACTAATGGATTGGATAAAAAATTGCCACCCCTATTTGTTAGAAAAAAGTTGAAGTTTTTTTTAAAAAATGGATATTCATTTAGGGACAGATGGAGTACCTTCTTTGATATGATTAATACAACAGCAGTATGAAGTTTTTCAGGTTATAAATGTGAGAACAATCATAGATCAATCACAAACACACTTATATCATTCCACCTCACTTTCCGAAAAGTTAAGAAACCAAAAAAAAAAGTAGGAAAATGGAGAGATGCAAGAGGTGTGGAATGTACCTGATGGTGTCACCTGACGGACAAGCCGTGTGTCCCGTTTGCCGTACCGCCTGCCGTGTTAAGAGAAGAATCAAGAGCTACCTTGTCCCTGACATAAGCCAGTATGATAACGGTCATGCCAATGGAATATCAAGACCATATAATCAAACCTACTCCAACAGATATGAAGATGGTTACGCTTATGGAGTACCTAGCCAATATGACAACCGTCATAACAATGCAATATCGAGCAACACCTATGAGGAACCCTCGCAAACATATCCATATGAAGGCTATTACCACCAACCTCCACAAAGACCACAACAGGCTCCGGCTCTTTCAGTGCATAATAGAGGGCACCAAGCACCGCAGATGCCGCCTTCTCGGCTGCAAGATAATGGTTATAACCAAACACCTTTACCGTCTCCTCAGATTCATCAGAGAAGGCGGGCGGTGTTATGTGGGGTGACCTACAAAAGCCACAAGCAGCCACTTGATGCAAGTGTTAACAACGTTAGGCACATGCACAAGTTTCTTGTGGGTAAAGTGGGGTTCCCAGAGGCTTCCGTCCTTGTTCTTACAGGTCTCTCTCTCTCTCTCCCTTCACCCCCTCCCCCCTAGCACACTCAACATCATGATCACCTTCACAGCTGCAATTATATATGTAGTTAAAAATGAATAAAACAACGATAAGAAAGAGTATAAATTGTAGTCCCTATATTTCACTTCTTAGTTTTCCTTTTAGAATCTTCAAGTCAAACAGTCTAATTCCACAATAAGCTTGCATTTTCATGAGTTTTAATCATGTTCATCCTCACATGCACAAGAATATGCATAGATAAAAATGAATTATAACGGCACAAAGAGAGAGTATAAATTGTAGTCCCTACATTTCACTTGAAGAATTTTACGGATTTCTTTTTTACTTTTGGAGTATACAAGTCAAACAGTCTTGTTTTCTAATAAACTTGCATTCTCATGATCTTTAAGAACTACCCCTTATATATGAGATAACATGTTTGATACAATCAAAAGTGTTAGCTATAGTAATTACTACTAAGGACAGTTACACATGTTTTCAAAATCGACTTCTCACATATTGAGTTTTGGAGGTAAGCTTTATGCATCCAAATAGTTTATCAAGTTTGGACTTTGGATTTTTGGGTGGCATAATAAGTAATACTCCCTTTGTCCCAGAAAGTTAGTCCCTCTTTTTTAATGTTATTACGAATAAACTTTGAGAAATAATTTAGGCTACTTTACTTATCATAATAAAAATTTACAACTTGTTACTGATACACCATTATAAATACTATCCCTTTACTCTGGAGCAAACGAACTTAGCATGCAATTGTGTTTATCAGCATGCAAATTACTCCCATGTTCAGATTCAAGTGAAATAATAGGCTAAAATATGTTTAGCCCCCAAAGTAACCACCCATTCCCACTTTGCCACCCAAACCAAATTTTGTCCCAAAGTGACCCTCTAATTTGCCATTTGTCCCAGTTTGACCTATGACCCCCTATGACCCTAACGACGTCAGAAAGATAACGAGAAATGGACATGTGCATGTCACATGAGGGGTATTTTTATCATTTTTCTTAAAAATAGAAGGGTATAAAGGTCCATTTATATTGAGGGTGGCAATTACTTCTCCACCTAACCCCACCATCCTCATCAGTCAACAACCACCACCACCACCCAAATCCGGCCACCATTACAGCTGCCGCCACCACCACCATTTCTCCAAAGTCCAACCACCATCACCATTTCTCCAAAATTCCGACCACCACCATCACCATTTCTCCACCACCACCACCACTATTTCTCCAAAAAATGATAACCACCACAACCAAATTCCAGATCGCAAATTCACCGTCATACACAAAATTAAATAACAAATTAGCAAAACAAACCACAATAGATTCTCCCAAATCACCATCAATTCAAAAATCCAAATAATTTAGACAAAAATGAAAGAAAAATAATAACCCAGTATCTCAGATCTGGGGATGGTTTCGAGGGAATCGGTTTCGATCGGATTGGAGTGAGTAATCAGAATATTGCGGAACTCATCTTCGAGACGAGTCATGGCTATCTGGATCGCGCTGTTGACTTTGTTGACTGGTGGTCATCGTCGTCAGAGACGACGGTGGACTCCATGGAGCGTTGGATTTCGTCAACGGCCTGCAAGTATCGCTCGATCTCGTGACGATCGCCGTCGAAGATCATGCGAACTCTAGCGTCCTCGGAAGCCGTGGAGTCCCAATGGAGGATGATCTTCTCCGCCGTTTCGAAAGGTACAGATTTATTCTCCGGCGATTCCATAAGTGTAGTTCGTTTTGTGAAATGTGAAGCTGGGTTGTGGGTCGGAGATGGGTATTGACGGATCGAAAGATGGACTGGGAATGTGAAGCTGGGTTGGCGGTCGGAGTTAGGGAGGATGGAAGGGGTACGGTGGTTATGGAGGAAGAAGAAAGAGGGATGAAATGTTGGGGTGAAAATGTGAAATGGAGGGGGTGACCGGTGACGGATCTGGATGAAGGTTTTTTTTTTTCTTTTTTTTCTTTTTGTTTTGTATTTGCTTTCTTTTCTTTTTCCTTTCTTTTTCTTTCTTTTAATTGAAAGTTAAAAAGAAAATGTCTAAAATACCCCTCATGTGACATGCACATGACCATTTCTCGTTAATTTTCTAACGCCGTTAGGGGTCATAGGTCAAACTAGGACAAATGGCAAATTAGAGAGTCACTTTGGGACAAAATTGGGTTTGGGTGGCAAAGTGGGAATGGGTGGATACTTTGGGGGGCTAAACATATTTTGGCCGAAATAATACGTGTGCCTGTGATGACCAAAATGCTACACAAGGCAGGAGCAAATGATTTGCATACCTTAGTTCTGCAGTTTATGACTAGCATATGCTTTTTGCAGAAGAGGAACCAGACCCCTCAAGGATCCCAACTAGGCATAATATCCAAGTAGCACTGGAATGGCTCATCAAAGATTGCCAATCTGGGGACTCACTGGTGTTCTACTACTCAGGCCATGGCTCTCGGGTCCGTGATGTTGATGGGGATGAGATTGATGGATATGATGAAGCATTGTGCCCGGTTGATTACAAAACTGCGGGAAAGATTCTTGATGATGAGATAAATGCCACCATTATAACGCCATTACCTCATGGAGCAAAACTTCATGCCATCATTGATACTTGCTTCAGTGGAACTCTTTTAGATCTACCATATCTGTGCAGGATGGACCGGTTAGTAATATCATTATAAATACGTCCCTCGTAACTAAGCTTCTCAATATCATGATTTATATATAACAAGCATTTTTTTTCCTTTTCCTTAAAAAAAGCAATGGATATTATCATTGGGAGGATCACCACCTCTCACACGCTACAGCATTCAAGAAAACTCGAGGTGGAATAGCACTCTGTTTTAGTGCCTGTGATGATCATCAGAACTCTGGAGATACAACGGTCAATATTCTAATACCGTCTCTTTCACTCAAGTAGCATATCATGTCTATTTATTTAGTTTTTGTATTTAATCAAATTCACATTGTTTTTACAGGCTTTCACAGGCACAGCCATTGGTGCATTGACTTACAGCTTCATTCACGCAGTGGAGAACGAACGTAAACTAACATATGGTCATATGCTTACGGCTATGCGCAACAAAGTTGGTGAAGCTCAACGAGTACTAGGAATAAACGCTCCATTTGCATCTTCAAAATCACAGGTATGACCCTATTGACAGTTTTTTTTTAAGTTATTTTTTATGTGGTTTCTATAAAATCAGTTCTTAAGGATGAGCGGTGCATGCAGTCGATCTGAATCAAATTTAACATAGATAGCATCCCATGTTCCCTCTGTCCCATTGAGAAAGTATTAATCATAGAACATAGCAACTAGAGCCCCATTCTTTAACTTAAGCATACAACTTCAGTGATTAGTGATAACCGAATTAACCTCATATAATCAATAATACTTGGCAGCTAAATGGATATGTTATAATGATGCTTCTCTAGGCTTTGCTGGAATGAGTTGCCCTGAGAATTTAGGAAGACAGCTTTCACTATTTAATAGAGGAACGTATTAATGCTATAAACATTAACATTGTCCAAATTTGTAAGAATTATATATGTACTCCCTCCGCCCTGGTTTAATGTTCTTAGTTTGACTTTGCACGTTTATTAAGGAACCAATGCAAAATGAGCCCACCATAGTCGTGAGTTGAGGATATAATTGTCCGAAACACTATTTATAAAGCAAGTGAATAAAAGTATGTTAGATGAGTAATGGTCTTTTTGCAATTCTACGAATTTTTGAGGACAAAATTGTCCAAAACACTATTCATACTTTTCCATTTACGGAATCAAGCAAACTAAGAACCTTAAACTGGGACAGACCAAAAAAGAAAGTAAGAAGCTTAAACTGGGACGGAGGGAGTATATACATAAGAAAATACTTCGCCCCTCTGAAAATGAGTGTCCATTTTCGTTCAGGATCATGAATAAAAATAGATAATCATTTCAGGATATAGGGAGTAGAATCTTTTCCCTTGTTTCTTTTTGCCCCTTTTCGTCATGTACACAGCAAACATGAACAGTTGACAGTCAACAAAAGTATATACATGGTACGGAGTAATACATTAACTCTTTCGGTAGCATAACTGCAAGATGATGGTTATGAGGTTATCAAAAAGGGACCTATTGTGCAAAGGTAATATTGTAAGCCTATTGGGAAGTGTATTATTTCTTATTGTTCTCTTAGCTTCATGTTGCTCCATATTAGCTTTTCTTAATGATCTTGTTTCTAAAGGATTCCTTTTGGGTTTTTGTAGGAGCCTCAATTGACCTCTTCCAAGAATTTCAACATTTACTCGGAGTATTTTATGTTGTAGAAAGATAAAGTCTGACCTACCAAATAATCTTCAACAACTGGAATAACACATGCCACCCCTATGTTTAATGGTTAAAAGACTATCGGTCTTTCTCGTGTTGAGTTATACACAAACTCTCAATTCATTAAATGCCTAAAACAATTACCAAAAATAAAACTTACTAGTTAAGATTTCCATGGCAGATTTAAGCTTCTTTTATGTTAGAAGCAAAGCAGCTTTGCTTTATGAAATACACAATCAATTATCATTGTCCAATTACTTCAATGTCAAAGCATCCGGCCCAAAATTACCTACTGCAAAGGTGCAGACTGCGTCTTAAGTTCAAAAGTTACTTAGTGAGTATTGAGCTAAAGCACAGTTGCAATTTGACATTCTATACCACTGCCTACATCAGTACGAAGCAACATTTTCTTGTTTCAACTTTATGATCAACTTGAAGTCCAGAAAATTATCTTTAGAAAAAAGAAACTGATGAATGAAGGTGCCATAAATTGACAAATTCATATCAAAATTGTATTTCCCAACAAGACAATACTAGAGTCCCATTTGGCCGTGAGACCAGTTGATCAAACCATAATAATGGCTTGTCTAAAGTTCAGTATTTCAACTTACATCGCATACCACAGAACTACAAATTTAATTGCTAAAAACTTTTTTGCCAACAAACAGTATGCTCAACATATGGAAACATGCCATCAAATGAAAAAAATCCAAGTTCACATTATTAATGATTATATGCAAATACATGGATTGTTCTTTTACCTGTGTGTTGCTTGGTGAGGCTACAGAAGATGCTCTTCATGCATAGAGCTTTTTACTTTATGGGCCTGCCACAGTAAAATATGTTAACCAGTTAAGAATCAATTCAATAGTGACTGCAAATATCACAAAAAAATAAAAAAGGCATAAGAAATAAAAAAATCCACAAACTTTCTGAAGGTTAAGCTCGTTTGAAAATCCCACATCTCCTTAAATTTTGACATGTTACATAGAGCATGTCATTATCATGAAATTTAGCCCTCATATGAGCCACTGTACAAGGACGGATGAGTGCTGATTAAATGCCTTCTATCTGAAATGAGCATGGAATTGTAACTTTGTTGATTTAAGCAACTTCTATAGCAATTAGCTAATAGCAAACAAGTGATGAAACAAGAGAATTATACTCCATTATGTAGCAACGGTCATATAATGGACAGTGCTAATTAGCTGTGAAACCATGAGCAGGAAAGAGACTCTCCACATTTCAACAGAAGTCTCATCTGACGAGTCAAAACATTATAATTATGATAGAGAGCCATAGCAAGCTTAACCGTGTATTTGAAAATGTGTTCAAATAATAGGCAAGCCTAAATGTATACTTTGTGAAAGTACCATCAATTACTGGTGCCTGGTACGCAAACTTGTACCTGGAACGTTGGCCTTATCCAAATGTGAAGTGCTACATCAAGTGGAAAAATCAACAGAATCCATCATTCTTATTCATAGTGGTGTTTGCATTTCCCCAGGTTACAACTCCGCATTTTTTGCTGTTGATTTTTCTGGTTCTTCCATCATTTGCTTTCTGGATTTTAACTCTTCACATGCATATATATGTGTGTGTGTGGGTGTGTGTGGGTGTGGGTGTGTATGTATGTATGTATAATGTATGTATGTATGTATGTATATATATATATATATATATATATATAAGGAACTCCACTTATATTATGTTCTTTCTCAAACACCCTCGTTGATACCATCTTGGTGTACCTTCTCAGTGGGAAAACATAATAACATATCCTAGACTAGTTGTTCTGAGTTTTTAACTCGAACCCACTAAAGTAGAAACGAAGCATCCACTGGGAAAAAAAAAGGAGTGAATCCGGTTCTCCAAACCCCTTTATATGTTGGAATAAAGCTAAGATAAGAAAATGGCTTTTCGATGTGACCACTGACCAACAAGCTAATCCGTCTTGTGTGCTTCAAAATCCATTATAATGCTCCTTCCACCTTCGAGAAATTAAACAACTGAAAATGGCTGGTCAAAAACAAAAATGCAGCTGGTGCGGGACAGAGCTTGGAGTGCCATTCCAAGCACAAACCATCAAGTGTGCTGTGTGCCGAAAGGTCACCAAGTTACAAACGAATGATCCTTTGGTTCAAGCCCAAGACTCAATTAGCCATGCAGCAGTTAGGTTTAAGGGTTTTCTTAGTACAGTATCTAACAATATTAACATGATGGTAGCTTCAGTCAACAACTATCCCAAGCCTGCATCATCCAGTAATGGCTATTATCCACAACTGATCCCACCCCCACCATTAGGGCTACCTGTTTCTGCAAATGGGAGAAAGCGGGCAGTATTATGTGGAGTGAGCTATCATGGGACTCGAAACAGACTCAAGGGAAGTATTAACGACATAAGGTGCATGAGATATTTCCTGGTTCAAAAGTTAGGCTTCCCAATTGACTCCATAGTCATCCTCAGTGGTAAGAACTGAGTCTCTCTCTCTCTCTCTCTCAGTTGCTGGGCGAGCCAATGCCTAACCAATTGAAAACATATACTCCTTCCGTCTCGGCAGAAGCTTCACCTTTTACCCAAAAGGGTGTCCCATTAGAAGCTTCACCTTTCCTAAAATGGATATAAATGTAGGCCTCACTTGTCAACCCCACTCACTTTTTCCTCTCACATACTTAAATTGTAATCCTCACTTGTCATACTCACTAACTTTTTCCCCTCACACATTTAAATTATGGGTCCCAGACCACTTGTCATACCCACTCACTTCTTCCGTCTTATAACCCATTTCCCACTAATTCACTTTTCTTAGTTCTTGTGTCTCTCCCAAAATGGTGGAGCTTCTACCAGGACGGAGGGAGTTATTCATATCAGTAAGCACTCAAAATAGTTGTTCATCTGATGAGCAGAAAAGTGAAATCAACAGAAAGACAATAACAAGAACAATCAGATTTCAAATGACCAAAGCTTTCCCAGAATTTTTCCAAACATTTTCCCCTCCTCCTCAATAAACTGACCCTTGGTGTTTAAAGGGATTTCGGTTCAGTTTCCAAAGAAGTAACTACCAAATAACTGCTAGTAACTGCTAATTAACTGCTACATAATAATAAAATAGGACAAGTAAATTAATTAACACCTATACTAATTTTACGGCTCAACAGCTGGTTTACCACCCACATGATGATGACTCTGATAGACACGCCACGGACCCCCGTCACGAGTCCTCTTCAGAATTGGCTCATCATTTTCATGTCCATTAACTTGCCTCACATCACTCCCTCCCCCTACCCAACAGCCTTGTCCTCAAGGCGGATATATGGGTATTGTTGGCGAACACATATATAACTCACCCTTCTCCGTTTTGAGTCCACCCACTGTCTCAAATTTCGGTAGTGCAATTTCTTCTAACACCAAATCTGAAATTTCATTGTCTTCGACTAACAAAATTCGTAATGTCTTCATGGGGAAATCATGATTAGTTGGATGGTATGGTGTTTTACATCGGAAACATAGTCCACGGCGGCGAAGATCTTCTCGCTCAGAATCTGTTAGTCGACAGAAAGGAGCCTTAGTGGGTACAGCTTCCTTCGGTCTGCTAGGTGGAAGCCCTTGACTGGAATCGGCCGGTAGTGTTTGAATTTGTGTAACAGGCCCATGGGTTGCTGGAACTGGTGGTCGGTTGGGTTGCCATGTGGTGTGCAGCCCGCTATGCCCCCATTGTTGTACTCGTAAAGCTGCCTCAACATGACTGGCAATTTTCATTGCGGCGTCCAAATTGTTGGGGTCCATTATGCGTACTTGGACCCGAATTTCCTCACGAAGACCGTGCATAAAAAACCCCCAGGAAATTATCATCTGAGACGCCTGAAAGTTGATTTGCCAATTGAGTGAACAGGTTGACATATGTTGCTACGTCGTGTGTTTGCTGAGTAGCAGCCAAACGCTCATATGCATTCCCATCACAGCTAGTGTCAAACCTTGAAATTAATGCATGTGCAAACTCGCGCCACTCGAACTGGTCCTTCATTCTTTTAAACCAACGGAACCATATTAAAGCCGTTCCTTCCATGGCAACCATAGCCAATTGAACCTTTGTTTCATCTGTGCAATTGTGCAAATCAAAATGTTGATCTGCGCGGGCTAGCCAACCAAGCGGATCCTCGCCTTCAAACGCCGGCAGCGGTGGTGGTGCCTGTTGATTCCCAGCGTACTGTGGCCGTGGTGGTATATAAACCCCCTCCCGTCGTGGCGCCCCCGTTCCTGTCATGCCCTCGTTTGGACGTGCAGTCTCCAAATTCTTGATCAAGTTGGTTAATTCAGCAAAACCAACGCGCACCTCTGTCCTTATTGCAGCCATGTCCTCTTTCATTTGGGCCTGTTCATCCGACAAACGACTCATACGTTCATCCATGGTATTCATACGCACTTCCAACGCGCTAAAACGTGTATCAACCATCTCTTTTGGTGGGTGGGATCCGGCAGGTCGGACCAAATTGATGAGCAGAAAAGTGAAATCAACAGAAAGACAATAACAAGAACAATCAGATTTCAAATGACCAAAGCTTTCCCAGAATTTTTCCAAACATTTTCCCCTCCTCCTCAATAAACTGACCCTTGGTGTTTAAAGGGATTTCGGTTCAGTTTCCAAAGAAGTAACTACCAAATAACTGCTAGTAACTACTAATTAACTGCTACATAATAATAAAATAGGACAAGTAAATTAATTAACACCTATACTAATTTTACGGCTCAACAGCTGGTTCACCACCCACATGATGATGACTCTGATAGACACGCCACGGACCCCCGTCACGAGTCCTCTTCAGAATTGGCTCATCATTTTCCTGTCCATTAACTTGCCTCACATCATCATCACAGAAAAGTAATAATGCATGTAACAAATGGAAGTGGTTATAAATAAATTATGCAAGTAATAGCCAGCCCAGTTGAAATGACGCATCGATATTGAAGTATGGGACAACTAGGATTGGTTCCTACATGGTACTAATTTTTATGCTTTTTATTTTATTCAAACTTTACATATCATATACTCCCTCCGTCCCACCTCACTTGAGACCTAAGAGGTGGGCACAATAACTAAGGAAAAAGAATAAAATAAGGAAAATGTGTGGTAGAAAATGAGTGGGGTAAATAATAGTGTTGGTTGAATAAATTGAGTGGTGTAAAATGAAGAGAAAGAATGAGTGGTGTGGTGGATTCAATATAAAATTATTAAAAGTTGGCTATTTTTGGGAGGTCTCAAGTGAGTTGGGACGGACCAAAATGGAAATAAGTCTCAAGTGAGCTGGGACGGAGGGAGTATTGGTCTAGGACTTGAAGGGAAAAATGAAAAAAGAAGTGGGCTGCTCCTTACAGAACTTGGGCTCAAAAATTCCACTGTTCCAAGAATAAACATTCTATAATTTTGATTTCTTATTTCATATAATCAAAGTCCATCTGCAGAAGAAGAGACTGATCCTTCCAGGATACCAACCAAATACAATATTCGAAAGGCCTTGCAATGGCTTATCCAAGGTTGTCGGTCAGGGGACTCATTGGTATTTCACTACTCTGGCCATGGTTCTCAGCAGCGTGACTTAGACAGGGATGAGATCGACGGATACGATGAAACACTGCTACCTGTAGATCATGAGATCGAAGGACCTATAGTGGATGATGAGATCAATGCAACCATCGTGAGGCCACTACCTCGTGGAGCAAAGCTACACGCTATCATTGATGCTTGCCATAGTGGGACTGTCCTCGATCTACCATTTGTATGCAGGATGAACCGGTTAGATTTTATTTACTGATTAAATTCTTATACTCTTCTATCAAACATTTTTAAATATATCTACATTAGGCAAGAATCATATATTCATGTTTACGGTGCAGAGAAGGATACTATATCTGGGAAGATCACAGCCGTACATCAGCTACTTTTAAAGGAACAAGTGGTGGACTGGCCATATCATTAAGTGGTTGTGATGATAACCAAGTTTCAGTAGATACTACGGTGAGTCAAGAAGTTGGCATTGTTTCTCTGAGATAATCCAGGATGAGCATGTTTTATGATTGCAAACTGTTGGGTCACTGACTTATCACAATCAAACCACAAAAAACGTACAATGCACAAAGGACAATTCTATTCAAGTAACACTTGCTATGGATCTGTAAAGAAGTAAAATACTTAATAGCTATTACACTAAATGCAAAACTTTCAGGTGGTTGTGCCCCGAACAGATTAAACCCAAATAGCATTAACATCGATGCCAAGACCATTAGCATAAAATCAGGCAAACTTATATGTGCCTGATTAAGATACGATGCTTTCTTTCAATTTATCTGCTAATCATTTAAGCTACTTCAAATCTTCAACCAGCTAACAAGGATTTCAAGTTTTCTGCCTCATCTGATTTTGTTTTTCATCCATATTATAAATCTAGCAAGCGCATTTTGATAAACAATGTCACTGATCAGACTTATGAGCAATAAGCCCTCTCTAGTTTTTTTTTTTTTTTTAAGGTGGGCTGGTAAAGTCATCAGGGTTGCGAGTTATAATAGGAATATAGGATTATCACTATTTCATCTAAGTGAACCCAACCTTGAGCCCCAGTTTCTCACATTAATACATCCTAGAAATCAGTAAAGAGCGACAAAAGCTCGCAATTTAATGTAGCAAATGAACTTTACAGAATAACAAGTTAGTTTAGAAATCCCCTCATTCACCTTATTTATGTTTGTGCAAATGCAGTCTCTCTCTGGCAATACTTCAACTGGTGCCATGACTTACAGCTTCATCCAAGCAGTGCAAAATGAGCCCCGATTAACTTATGGTCGCTTGCTCAGTGCTATGCGTTACACAGTTCGTGAGTCCAGGACCGGAGGAATTCTAAATGGCCCAATCTCATCCGTTTTAAGGAATGTGTTTTTCCCAGTACAGGCAAGCTTCTTACTCTTGTATCATATGAAACTACCGTCTTGGAATTATTCTGACATGTATTCACTTTCATCGGGCCATATTTGATATGCAGGAGCCTCAGTTGTCATCTTCTAAAATATTTGACATTTACTCGACACCATTTGCTATGTAAGATTGCTCTACAACAATCTCAAGCCAAGATCAGCAACGCCAACTTCATATTTGAGTTCTTAAATTCAAACCCCGGCCCCAACAAGAGATTGAATGATAACTTGGGTAAGGTTGATGAACGCTCAAGTCATCAGAGTTTCAAGTTTTTTATGGAGTATGATCTAGAAAGAATGTTATCCTAATTCATGTATTTGGTTTGACTCATTGTTTTTGGAAGATTGTAAGTTTGTTTGGATGTATTTAGGTTAATTAATTTGCGTTTGACCTTGCCCCAAGTTTATCAGCCTAAAATTTTCAAATCAGGCTAATATCAACAAAAGCAGCCAAACATCAATCCTCAGTAGCTTGATTGACACCCCATTTGAGCCTAGCCACAATCTGTCAAGCTTATTAATTAGGAAATCAGTTGCTGCTAACATGAAGCTGCCACTGAAACTTATGTAACTCCAATCCCCCTTATCAGTACGTGAAATGAACATAGTTAAGAAGCATAAGAAAAATTATGATTTTTTCTCTCCAGCTGAATGACACTAACAGGAATCAAGAAGTTGGCAAAGGGCATCGTAAATCCATTCCATATGCAGCGAAATTGATGAAAACCTATGTCTGATCATAGAATACCTGACTTCACGCTGGTGTCAGTTACTAAAATGTAAATACGTAATGAAGAATGAATTGCTATAATTCCATTGAAGCATTTTATCAAACAGTTGGAGGAGCAAGTCAATGTAAACGAGAAAACCGGATTCGTACAAGAGGTTAATTCATACAATGAGCTTCAATTAATTACTTACATCGGACATTTGCAATTGGATTGACAGCACTAGCTCCGCCGTGTGCGCCGCCGTGGAGCCGCGTTCAGTTACTGCCACAGTATTGTAGACCACGGGTGGCAAGTTAAACATGAGGTAGCCAAAAGTTACACAACGCGGTCAAGTAGCGAAAGGGCACCCAAGTGCATAGCATTCCTTCGTCCAAAGTGTGTCCATTTTATTTATTTATTTATTTATTTAAAGAACAGTTTGATAATGTTTAAGTTTAATGGCAAAAAAATATAAATATTCATGTTATTCAATTTTTAACTTATTTTATAAGTGTTTAATGAAGCGTAAAAGAAAACTGGTAAAATATATATATTTAAATGCAAAGTTATATAGAAAATGGTCACTCATTTTTTGGACAAAAAAAAATTGACATTCATTTTTTGTGACTTTTATCATGGATTCGTGGCATAAGATGTTTTTGGGTTCACAGTTCTGTTTTCTCAAATTCGGTTAAGCTGAGTATGTTTTGAACTACAACAAGGCAATTTATTTATGAGTCTTAGCTCACACGGTATAAGCTCTTGCCTCCTACACGAAAGTCAATTGATTTATGATTGGATTCTCCCGTCCCCTATCTTTAGGCCCAAAAAAAACAGCAAAATGACAATTTAATATACTATTCTATGGATCTTGATTGAACATTTCAATAAATATACTATTCTATGGATTGTTCAAATATGTACAATACTGAATTCATATGGAAAATGCAAGTATGTTGGAGGCTCGGCTCGGGGCTGGTCGTTGTTGCTTATAAGCCAATGTCTTCAAGATATTGGTACTCTTGTTGCTTCACTAATAGTATCCGAGCCGACCGGCACCACCTCTGATAGCAGGAACGGAGGTTGGGCCAGTCGGAGTCGGGACAATGTGTGAAGTGATGGAGCCAAAGGGACAATACTTTCTCTTGCTCTTCTTCATTTCTTAAAGACTGTATTATTTCTTCCAATACTCTTTCTACCTCGGTTTTCTCATCAAGGTTTAGCAATGGTGTGTCTGCACTCCCCCTTGCTCGACATAGAAATGGCAGCCATGACATTAACATTTTCAACTTGGTCTGCCTAATTTCTTCTTCCTTTTTTCTTCCCTCACTTTTCTCACCTCCTATTTCCTTTGCTTGCTTCAACAAGAATGCTGTCAGAAAATATTTAATCAGAAATTGTTTAATATTGCTACATTAATTCATGATTTTTTTCAGCCATTGGATCGACAGATTGATTGGTCCAGAAAACAATGGTCCAAATTTCATCCACAATGTGAATTCATCACTAAAAGTGTGGACATAATCAAATACTACTACTCCCTCTAAAGAGATTTTTTTTTTTTTTTTTTTTTTGAAAGCAGTTACTCCGTAAGTTATAAAAAGTACCGTTTTATAGGGTTTAAGGTTAAGGGTTTAAGGTTGTTTTATAGGGTTTAGGGCTAAGGGTTTAAGGTTGTTTTATAGGGTTTAGGGTATTTAGGGTTTAAGGGTTAAAAAAGGACTTTTTTTATAACTTACGGAGGTTTCCCCAAAAACGTACTCCCCTCTGAATGTCCATTTTTAGAAGAAAATAAAAAATTATCCCAAAATGAATGTATTTTTTGAAAATAACTGTCTCTAAATAGTTGTTATCCCAAATTTTTTCATTAGTCCTTTTCTACATGAAAAACAAGATATTTAGGAAGTGGACAACAAGAACCAGAATATGTATGCATCTTTGCCACTATAATATATAAAAAAAATGAACATTTTCTTGATATCCTTCAAATGAAATTTGGATATTCATTTAAAGATGGAGATAGTACTTTCTAAATTAACGTTCAAATTTATTTTTAGGAGACATTCCGAAAAAATGTTCACTTTTTATACAATTTAATGGTAAAGATTTATAGACTGTTGTCCACTTTCTAAATATTTAATTTTGCAAATGTAAAATGACTAGTGAGAAAATATACTCCCTCTGTCCCAGACTAATGTTCTTACTTTCTTTTTTTGTTTGTCCCAAACTAAGGTTCTTAGTTGTTTTATTACCTAAAACAGACAATGGGACACACTTGTCATTCTCACAACAAAAATTTTCTACCCACTTTCTCTCTCCTACTTTCTCCTACTTTACTTTTCATACTCACAACATTTACTTTTTCTTAATCTCCGTGTAAAGTCAAATTAAGAACCTTAGTCCGGGACGGAGGGAGTAGTAAAAACATTTCGTAATAAAGTTTTTTTGGACAAAAATATCTAGAAAATGGGAGGGAGTATGTTACAACTTGGAAATTTCTTACCTGAAACTCTAACCAAAGAGACCTGAAGCCGTGGCTGGGTCGACAAAGCCACCCAAGCCAAGTTAGAAGCCGAAGCCCATTGACATACAGCATCCTCTGCACTTCCAGAGGCTGCCAGCTTCTCAGCCAACCAATGCAGCTCAGCTGACAGCTTCTCAGCCGACCTCCCCAAACAGTTCAACTCACCCTTTGATTTCCTGAACTGGGTCCAAGCCGCATCACCAAGATATCTAACTGTTCTATAAACCCGGGCAAGCTTGTAAACAGGACTGCTGCCAGGCTTTGTCACAGTTCCACTGTCTATGTCACTCTCTTGCTCCATGGCTGCAACTTCTAGCTGACCAAGTGTTCGACAAAAAGCCGCAGAGAGGACTTTACTATTAACCATCCGAAGAACTTCACTACCCTCTTCAAGATTCTCAACTATTAACTTCTCTGCTAAAGATTTTACTATATCGTATTTTCGAGAATTTACGGGGATCTCATTCATGATTGATAATAACTGTGATAAGGCACGCGCGATGCATGAATCAACCAAACCAACTTCAAAGTCGGGAACTTTATGAGGCGTCAGAAGATGATGATGATTCTGACGATCGTCTTGGGTGTTGAGAGAGGGGAAGAGAGAAGGTAGAATTTGGAGGGAGAATAGGAAGGTGGAAACGAGGAGGTGGCGGAGGGTTTGAAGGAGCTTGAATTTGTCGACTAGTACGATGGATTTGTAGGCGAGGATGAATATTGATGTTAAGATGTTTCTGAGAAGAAGAGGAGCCATGGCTGTGGCTGAGCTCTCCATTTTTTACACTTGTTTCTGAAGAATAATCCTGTGGCTAATGGAAGAGGAAGGAAGAGGAAATCAAACAAGTTGAAGCTTCATTTTGGACCGCAGAAGCAATTGTCATATAGGACGCTACAATTCATGGATTATGTATGAGTCATGACAGAGACTTTGATGTTATTACACTTTACAATAATACATGCTTATTTCGTTTTAAAGGATAGAAACACGTATACTTCTAAGTTCCAATTGATTTTTTTACATGAATTTTACGAAATTATATTTACAATAAGCGAGAACACATCACATAATTTAGGTTTATATGACATAAACATCATAATTAATTTTCTTTAATTGTATCAAGTAAGAAATTAAAGATAATAAGATCCTGACGTGTTCTTCACAGGACATCATCTTCTCATTCACAGCAAGAATGGAGGTTGGGCGAAATGGAGGACGGACAATGCGCGTAATGATGGAGCCAAAGTGACAATACCGTCACTTGGCTTTCTTCTTCTCTTTGATATCATTCATAAAATGTGTCAAAACTTAGAAATTATAGTTATCAAATCTCTGCCCTAAAACACAATGCTGCAGCAATATCAAGCTCACATATGCTTGTTCAAAGGATATCAATTGCATATTTACATCGATGAAAGGGAGAAATTCATGAATGTGCACAAAAATGAATACTACATCCATCCCCAAATAAATATCCATATTAGTAGTATTTAATAAAGAGTAAATTTGAATACTTATTTGAGACAAAAGTGATCTTCAGATTTTCATTTTACATGTGTATCATACATTTACATCAGATGTGAAGGACAAATTCTTGAAGATATTCCTCGAGCAACTGTAGTTTTTTTCAAAAAGAAAAAAATAGAAAACGTGGATGTGATCATTTTAGTATACTTTTCCAAGGTAGTAATTACAATTTCTCCAAGCTTGAAAACTGGTAAAAAAAAAAAAAAAAATAGATATAAATATTCGTCTTGAAATTAAGACGGAATTAATCTAATCAGTCTTGTTAGAAGGTGGTGGTGAAGAGGAGGAGGAGAGAGTATCATCGACAACAAGAAACTCTTTGAGGACTTTGGAGAACTCTTTAGCTTTCTCCAGGTTCACAGCATGCCCTGCATCCCTTATTACTACCAATCTTGAATTCTCTCCAATATGCCTATAAACACAAAACTTGCATTTTAAATAAACACAATATATACATGTAATTCTTCATTTCTCTTCTTAACTAATAAAAAAGTAATACTCTCTCCGTCTCAAAATGATAGTCTCATTTGACTTTTCAAATATTTTAAGGTTACGTTATAAATTTTGAAATTTCATTGATTTTAAAGCCTAAAAAATTGGAAATGAGATTAACTTTCCGGAACAAACGAAATGAGAAATTAAACAATCATTTTTTGACGGAAGGAGGGAGTATTAAAGAAGCTTAAATATCCCATTTCTTAAATCTTCCTCTAAAACAATAATCAACATTCATTTAGGGACGGGGGGAGACTTCAAAATGAACAAAAACTACTTGAAAATCACCTTCTTAATCTTAATCCCAGTTCCACTGGGAATATTTGATCTTGCTCTCCCCATATTATCAATGTATTCTGTTTCACATGATTACGAAGAAAAATAATTAGAAATAAATATTTTTGTAAAAAAAAAAAAAAAAAAAAAAAGGAAAATGAGAAAAAGAAAATTTAAGTAAAGCCGGGGTACAAACATGTTTGATCTTAGGGATGTCGGACAACTTTCTATCCTTGAGAATTGATTGAATTAGTTCTCTTTTCTCATCAATATAATCTGTACACATCACCTGTGAACACATGCTGAAAGATTAATTAAGCAAAAAAAAAAATTTCAAATTAAGCTCAGGAATCAAAATAACTGGTTTAATGCATCATCATGCAATAAAAACAGAAAAAATGATCAGATTTTATACAGATGTATTAAAATGTTACGAATTCGCTCCCACGATGCATATCCAAATTTATAAACTTTTATAAAAAGATCTCCTTATATTTATAAACTACTAATTGGTTCATTGAAATATTATTATCTTATACTATCTTATCTTGAGAAAATATTTTACAAAAATACATTTCACATTTATAAATTATCAAATGATCCGTGGGTACTACAGACCCAGTGCCAAGGGGGGTTATTGCTAGTTTGATGCATATGAAAGAGAAGAGAAAATAGAGGCGGAAACTTACATGAATGAAATCAGACAGGAAGCAGGAAGGCACTCCTTTGACCGGCTTAACAAACGAAAACTTGATCAATTCCCTCAACTTTTCCGGCGTCTGTGGCAACAGAATCTCAATCGCCTCCTCCAAATTCGACACATTGAACAATCCATCCTTCATATCTTTCTCCTCCAAGCACACCCCCGCACTACAAACCACCAATTTCTCCACCGCCTCCGGGAACATCGCCGCCATATTATACGCCACGAACCCGCCGTAGCTGATCCCGACGACGCTCATCCTCGTCACGGAAAACCTCTCCATCAGCCACATGACGCATTGAGCCTGAAAGGACTCGTTTCGTTCGGGTCGGGTCGAGTATGATCCGCCGAAGAAGAGGAGGTCCGGGATGTAGACGTTGAATTTGGGGGTGAAGTGGCGGAGAAGGTCGCCGTATTGCCACATTGCGTTGGCTCCGAATCCGTGGAGGAGGAGGAGGTTAGGTTTGGATTGTTTGGTGGATTTTGGGACCCAACATTCCATGATTGTGCCGTCTCCTAAATCGGTTGAGATCGATCGGAGGCCTGAATAGGTGAAGAAATATCGGTATAATCGGTCGCCGGAGGCGGTGAAACTGAAGCATTTGGATATGGTTAATTTCTTCATTTTTGTACGCAAAGGGATGTGAAATTCATGCAAAATTCACGCTGTAAATGCAAGATTTTGCATGACGTGAACGAAGGTTTGGAAATGATTGATTAGGAGAAGAAGATTGAAGGAAGAAAATTATGTAGCGTTTGTGGGAGATATTTGTGTGAGAGGATCTCTCAGGTGAAATTATCAGAAACAATGTCGCGAATTTCGCTTTGGTGGATAAGAATGAAATATTGACCAAGGAGTCAACTATGTGCAATATTACAGTTTAGAATAACTGCTCCTAAGAGAGTGGCGTGAGTTAGCATGATTTTCAAAAGAGTCAGCTACGGTGAAAGTTTTACACTAACGCTTTGTTTGTTTTCTCTATTCAGCTCTGAGTCAGAGCTTTACCTCTGACTGAGTAAGATGTTTTAGTATTAAGTATGTTTTTTTTTTTAAGGTTCAGATCTGTAGGCTTCTGAAAAGCTACTTGATGTTCAGACCTAAGATGAAGTCTGAAGGAATAAGTGGTTCATCTACAATTTCACTTGACGAAAACACCCACATTATAACTCTTTAATTCCAACCCTACCCCTCTCAGTTTTCTCCACTTTTCATCTGTTCTCTCTTCACTCTCTCCATCTCCATCCCTCCCACACTTCCACCAATGGCCCACCATAAACACATGATGTGCAACGTCAAGATTCACGCCATTTTCCTCTCCATTAAAGTAATTTGAATCCATTTCTCGCCATGACTGTCGCTCTAGCCTTCCTTCCTCTACCGTCGTTGACAGAATGAGATGGAGCCGCCGGCGTGTCGACGAGAAGATTTTCCTCTCCTGCTCCCCCTTCCTCAGGCCATTTAATTCACTTTTCTTCCTATCCCTTCCATGACGTCTAACCGCCTCCCTTGAAATCAATCCTTTTTTCATCTATTTCCTCTGAAGTTTCAAGAAACTTTGTTGATTCTGGGTTCGGTTTTAATAAATTGAGGTTCGATTCTTGTAATGTTAGATTTTGTTTGGGAAAATCTTTGGTGGGTTTATGAAAATCTGGCATTTTTTGCAGATTTCCTTGGTTGATTTCAGATAATTAGGGTTTTCAAATGAAAAACTGGTTTGGGTTTAATTTAGGAATATATTTGCAGATTATTGTGGTTTATTTGCTAAAGCAAAAAATGTTCTTGATTTCATGGTGAATGACCTGGTGTTGTTCTTGACTATTGGACATGAAAACGATGGCAGTGTTATGGATATTGTTGGTCCCAAAGGGGCAACATGGGTATGAAAAATGCTAGAGGGGGGGGGGGGGTGAATAGCGTTTTAAAATTCTTTTCAAACCCTTTTGAAAATCAATGGCTTATGCGCACAGTTCTCAAATAAGCTAAGTATAGCGCGCAGAGAGAGTGTGAAATGCACAGCGGAAGTTTAAGCAGCACCTGCGCAGGAAAAAGCTGCGCAGAGATAAAAACGCACGCGCTAAGTTTTGGCTTAAAGTGTTGGATAAAATGTTCTAAGGCAATAAGCAATAACAAGCACAGCAGCAAAGTATAGCAATCTGAAAGATCAAACAAAACAGTAATTCAGAAATGATTAAGCAGGAAGTAAATAGCGAGAATAATGAACAAGCTATTTGGAGAGGTTCGATCAATGAAAGATCTACGTCATCTACCAAGATGGTTAGTCTTGGATTTTCTAAAGGAGATCTTATTATATGAAAGAGTTACAAGATACAACAATGAAGAACAAACTATCTCAAAGATCTATAATCTATGAAGAGCAAATCCTAGACTAAACCGGTGTATCTCAAGAAGTATGATCTAAATGATCAAAGCTTCAAGAGGTGTGTGTGTGTTTAGAAATTATGGGCTCTATGAATCTATGAGATGAAGAGCACGAAGAATTCTGGTGATTTAAGGCTTAGGATCTGGGCAGGAGTTTGAAGGTATGAAGGTTTGAAGGTTGATCTTGAATCTGGGTATAGTAAGCAGCAATGTTCAGAACTTCAAGGATATTAGAAAGCACAAACTCTAGCAACTTGGAAATGAAGATGAGCATGCTATTTATAGCAGAGAGCTTAAAACTAACCGTTGGTGCTCTGAGCAAGGACGATGAGCTGGCACGATATGATTGGTGCGCATGTGTCCTTTATAGCCGTTGGGGCTCTGATCAAAGATGATGACCTGGCACAATATGGTTGGTGCGCAGGTGATTTAGAGCCGTTGGAGACTGAGCATGAAGACTAAATTCAAAAGCTTCTTCTAGAAGGATGACAGCTGTCTTCATTTGAAATATCTCTCTTGAGCGCGTCTCCACCGTTGGATCTGCTGAGTTTGCTTGCTTTGTCGATTCTGCACACCTCAGCATTTTTAATAAGCGTGCATCTTCTAAGCGTTTTCCAAGTTAGGTGATCTGAATGCATTGAAAACTGAGCAAGATATAATGCTGCGCAGGAGAGACCTGCGCAGTGGTGTACTGCGCAGAGAAGCCCTGCGCAGTCCACAGTCTTGCTTAGATCTTCATTCCTTTTCGCTCCAAGTCCTATATTCTAAGCTTATACTATAAAATGGACTAAGCTAAAAATTGAAGTTATAAAACTTCTTACATAGGGTCCTAAAGTCCATAGGATATTCTTAGGTGATGGTATCAATCAATTCTAACAAAATTAGGAGGGTTAAGAGAAGCATACCCAACAGATACAGTCATGGAAATGGGTTAAGCAGATTGAGTTGGGTATAGCATGTGGTGGAGGATGTGGTGGAGACTGCTTTGGAAGAGGAGAGAAATAGTGAATTTTGTTTATATTTTTGTTTTTATGTTATTCAGTTAAGCTCACTAGTTTGAAGGTTAGAATAAGAATCAAAATATATTTGCACTTATTCAGACCGTTCATTCAGTCAAATAATCAAACAGATTCAAAAATATTTAATTCATTCTTCAGATGCTGCCTCTTATTAATTCAGTCAATTTCAGACCTGAATTCAGAATTCAGGACATAACACTTAAAAAAACAAACACCACCTAAGCCTCCGTTTGTTTCGCATAAAATAACTTTCGGAAAATGTTTTCTCCATTTTCTGTTATTTGTTATTTGTTAAGCACCGAAAAATGAGGAAAATATTTTCCGAAAAATGGTTTTCCATCTTTTCTAATTAAAATGACTTATGGATTTTTACTAAGTAAGTCATTTTCCGGAAAATGTCAACTCCCTCACTCACACCCAACTATCCATAAAACCCCACACAACCCACTACACCTCCAACACCACCCTCTCTATCCACCCCCCACCCACCCACCCTCCAAACTTACCTTCCCTCACCCATTCCCCATCTCCTCCACCACCTCAACCCCCCCCCCCCAATTTTTTAACTCTTATTAAAATTACTTTTTAACAACTCCCACACTCCCGCTCCTTACCCCCACTACCCCACCACCCCCACCAAAAAAAAAAAAAAAATCACTCTTATTGAAATTAGTTTCTAACACCTCCCACACTCCCGCTCCCTACCCCCACCCACACCCCCACCAAAAAAAAAAAAAAACTTCTTTTCACTCATATTAAAAAACAAAAAAAAATGAACACCTCCACCACCGCACCCCCACCACCCACCCCACACCCTGCCCCACCACACCACCCCACCCACCCAAAAAAAAAAAACTTCTTTCACTCGTATTAAAAAAAAATTGAACACCTCCACCATCCCACCCCCATTGTTGGTCCCAAAGGGGCAATAAGGGTATGAAAAATAGCTAGAGGGGGGGGGGGGTGAATAGCTGTTTTTTAAAATTCTTTTCGTACCCTTTTTCAAATCAATGACTTATGCGCACAGTTCTCAAATAAGCTAAGTATAGCGCGCAGAGAGAGTGTGAAATGCACGGCGGAAATTAAAGCAGCTACTGCACAGATACTAAATACACACGCGCTAAGTTTGGCTAAAGAGTTGGATAAAATTGTGCTAAGGCAATAACCAGTAACAAACACAGCAGCAATAAATAGCAATCTGATAAGATCAAAAAAAGCAATAATTAAGAAATAATGTAAGCAGTAAATAAGCAGCAAGAACAATGACCAAGCTATTTGGAGAGGTTCGATCGATGAAAGATCTACGTCCTCTACTAAGATGGTTAGTCTTGGATTTTCTAACTATGAGATTTATATTGATATGAGGAGCTTTTACAAGATTACAATGAATCAAAACTTAAATCAAAATGTATTCTATGAAGAGCAAATCCTAGACTAAACCGGTGTATCTCAAGAAGTAAGATCTATAAGATCAAAGCTTCAAGAGGTGTGTATGTGTCAGAAATTCTGGGCTCTATGAATCTAAGAGAGAAAGAGCACGAAGAATTCTGGGTGTTACAATTCTTAGGATCTGGGCAGGAGTTTGAAGATATGAAGGTTGTTCTTGTGAATCTGGGATTTAAGCAGCAATCTTCAGTACTTCAAAGTTTCTCTTAGAAAGCAAGAACTCAAGCAACTTTGAAATGAAGATGAGCAGGCTATTTATAGCTAAGATCTTGAAAATAGCCGTTGGAGCTCTGAGCAAGGACAATGAGCTGGCACAATGTGATTGGTGAGCAGGTGTCCTTTGTAGCCATTGGAGACAGAGCATGAAGACAAAATTCAAATCTTCTTCTAGAAGGTTGACAGATGTCTTCTTTTGAAATATTTCATCTAAGCGCATCTCCATCGTTGGATTTGCTGAGTGTGCTTGTTTTGTCGTTTCTCCACACCTCAGCACTTCGGCTTTTAATAAGCGTACATCATCTTAGCGCTTTCCAAGTTTGGGAATTTGAGAACATTGAAAACTGAGCAAGATTGAATGCTGCGCATGGATGTCATGCGTAGTAATGTCCTGCGCAGTGACCAATACCCTACTTAGGAAATCTTCGATCATTTTTCGCTTCAAGTCCTATATTCTAAGCCTATACTATAAAATGGACTAAGCTAAAAATTGAAGTTATTAAACTTTTTACATAGGGTCCTAAAGTCCATAAAATACTAATAGGTGATGGTATCAATCAATTTTAACACATTTAAGAGGGCTAAGAAATAAGCATACCCAACACCCACCCACCCACCCCTCCAATTTTTTTTTACTCTTATTAAAATTATTTTCTAACAACTCCCACCCCCCCCCCCCCGCACTTCCACCCCCACCAACCACCCAATTCCACCCCCGCCTACCCCACCCCACCCCCTGTTGGGTTTTGATACATCATGCGCAGCGGAATAAACATATGAAATCAAACACCCATGAGCCCGGATTCGTCCATGTTGATTAAATTAAATACAAGATGAAAGAAACTAACAAGATCGAATCCATGAACACGGACTTTAAGGTGTTAAAGCAAACACCCTCTATCGGTATCCACACGTCGAACGGACTCAAGAACACCTTCTTGATGCGACTGCTAGATCTAAAGGTTTGATGAAGAAACGCTTTCTTCGTATGAATTATCTTGCTTCTTTGACGCTTAATTTAAGATAATGTTAACTATTTTGGAACAAGAAATAAATTTTTAGTACTTTATATTTAAAACTTTGCATTTGACGCTTAAAAACTAATAATCATTACAAACTAGTCCATTCGTTACCTATTATGTTAAATTTTCTAACATTCGTTAGGGCTGAGGTGCAAAGTGGGAAAATTTGAAAGTTTAGGTACCAAACAGACTGATTTTTTAAACGGGGGTGCAAAGTGAGAATCGGTGGATACTTTGGGGGTAAACGTGTTTTGGCCGGTATTTATTGAAAGGAGGGGATTAGGAGTAGATGATGAGTGGACTGTTTCAGTACATTAATGCTTCTAAATAATATATTAATGTTTCAAAAAAAAATATTTTAGTTTGTTTTAGACAATAATTATTTATTTTGTTACAAAATTTGATTATTTAGAGAATGGATTATTTTTACAAAAGATTTTTTTTAAAATTTTTTTAACCTTTAAGTTTCAACAATTTCACTAATACCCTTAATAGCTAAAATCAATTACAAACTCATCCATTTTGTCAATCACGTGCCATGCACATGGTACTTAACTGACTTTTCTAACAAAATCCGTCAAAAAAACCGTAACTGGCCAACATTTTTCAATACAAGACCTGATGTGGCGAAATTGTCATTAAACCTTTCAAAACATACCAAAGGTTCGGAACTTCAAATTAAACCTGATTGGAAGGGTGCTATATGATTTTAGGGTCTAAATTGTCATTAAACCTTTCAAAACATACCAAAGGTTCGGAACTTCAAATTGCTAGTGATATGGTTGTATCTTTAGCTTACGAAAACTCACAAGATAAGACAACAATATGGTCGATAGTTTACGTCAAGCTCGAAAGCGGAACTCCAAATATTTTAACTCCAATTTCACAAATACGGTTGTGTGTGAAAACTCTGTTTCACTTACCTCATAAATTATACTCATTTTGTCCTAAAATAAATGTCATCGTTGACAAGTTAATGTTTTTAAGCTTGTGGTTATGTTTCCTTAATTGCCCCAATCTATTCATATGGGTAGAGTGACACCTCCTATGACACTACAATGCTTGTGCCTATAAGAATGGGTAGTATAGGAATATCACCAAACTTTATACCTATTTTCGTAAGACGACATTTATTTTGGGACAAATGAAAATGGAAAGTAGGACATTTATTCCTGGACGGAGTAACAGACAAATGTGATTTAGAATCTGAAGCGTTATTTCCTTTTGAGGTGTCGGACACTACATACTTCCTGTCCCGGTAGAAACTTCACTATTTTAGGAGAGATGAGAATTAAGAAAAGTGATGAGTGGGAGATAGGCTGTGAGAGGTAAGAAGTGAGTGGGTATGACAAGTGTGACCCATAATTTAAATGTGTGAGGGAAAAAGTTAGTGTATATGACAAGTGGGGACTACAATTTAAGTATGTGAGGGAAAAAAGTGATGAGGTTGACAATTGAGGCATTTATATCCATTTTAGGAAGTGAAGTTTCTAATGGGACACCATTTTGGATAAAAGATTAACCTTGTACCGGGACGGAGGGAGTATAATGATTTTGGTGGCATGGTGGATAGGGTGTGTGTCTCGCCTAGAGCTCCCATGGTTCATGGCAAGAGAGAATGGTACTAACCAAAGGGGAAAAAAACTATGACCTTGATGATGGATTCATCCCCATTAATCGACAAAATAGAGCATTCAAAGTTGGTTCGAAGAAGAATGACAGAAATGAGGTTAACCTCATTTTCTTTTCCTTTTCCTTCACTTTCATTTTCATTTTCTCTTTCCCGAGAAAAGACTTTATATCCCCTCCTTATACTATGATGGCTACGACTTATCCACCATCACCTTATACTTTATATATTAATTGATGCTATAAAGAATCGTTAAGACCAGCTCCTTGTTCGTGAGTATGATCCTGGTGCTCCAAATCGCCTGTAACCACGAACACACAACTTGCCGTTTGTGCCTCCGACTAAAGTCCTCCGGTGTGATAATCAGTAATGGTTTTAAGAGAGAGGAAATATGAATACAAATTGACAAAGTTTAGCCAAGTAAATTAAGTTACTTTTTGGGCAAGGAATTGACCTTCTATTTATAGTTGATGTCAAGTGATTTATCTCGTGCATCTTGGATTTGGTGTCTGGTGACGTTAGGCGGGAAAGTGTGAATGTCAGTTACAAATTGAATCCACGTGAATGTTTAGCCACGTAGATCGTCTTGTAAGGATGAAGCTGGGCTCGGTAATACGAGTGAGACGCTTTGTTAGAATAGGTCGAGCTCAGTAAGGGTGGGCCTGAATCAAGTCGGTTAAATGTGAAGGTTCTCGCTTGTAGTGAGACTTGTAAATTTGGGCCTCGTAGACTTTATTCGGCCCACTGGGCATTAGTTCCTTGATTAGGTTCATTGGGCTCAGATTAATTTATTCCGTTCATTAATAAAATTCTGGGGGCACTGCCCTTTTCGGTTAAAAATGAATAAATTAGAACCACTGCTCCCAAGATATGCATATCATGTGTTGCGCCCGTGTGAAATGGATGGCCGAGATGAATGAAGTGTTTGGTGGTACCATTTCTTGAGCAATCAATCTCAACAACACCACCGCCACCAAAATAATAATGGATTCATAACCCTGTGAGTATTTCCCTATGATATGTTACTTGAGGTTGAGATAAAAGACATGTCACATCTGGCTCATGGTGGCGGTTAAGATGCAATAGCTCGAGATAGGTCCCCTATGAAAGGCAAAAAGTTTATCATTGACCATTCTGTTTCTTTCACTTATAAAAACAGGCCACCTTGGAGAAATTGTTAAAATGGAAATGGAATCATCCATCCACCCCAATAGGTAACAACTTTAGTATAATCCAACCAAAACTATAGTTTCTCAACACCACTGCACCTAACAAATTATGTACACTAACAATAGCTTTATCTCTTGGAAGTAGAAAGCCTCAGAAACTACTTGTTCCTGCTTTCACTTAGTTTCTATCCAAAACTCAAACTCTATAACTCACCCTTTTTGCTCCACCATTCAATCAAAAGGCTCCTCATATTCTCCTCCCCATATTTAGAGAGCACAAATTGGTATTAGTTGCTAGAGAGGGGAAGACAAATGAAGGGCAATACCGGAAATTGTTGATCAACTTAACAGCTTCCTTAGCCTCTTCTCAGCAATACTCGCAACCTTGTTTTGTGGTTCTAGGACAAGTGCATGTTTAAAATCTGCATATACAAAGTGCATAAGAAGTGCATACGAGAAGGAAAATAATTACTACTCATATTACAAATCTAATCACAATGAATGAAACATGTATGTGAACTCTTATCTTACAGTCTTCGGGCAAATAATAATTATGAAAAAAAAAAGTAACCTCTTAAGTTATACAAGCCCTTAACTTGGTGTTTGATTTTTTTACTCTGTTTCAACATCATAATAATTCACTATAACATTAGGCCGATGCGATACTTCCAAGTATGCAACGATATACTCGAGGGATTTTACCATATGCACAGCCAGATTACATATTCCAAAGCTTTACTACTTGTAGAATTCATTTGTCTGTACCCCAGGCACTTGTACAGAATCCAATATTTGGTAGTTCACGACGGGCCATAAGTATGACCACTTGAAAGAGACAGATGGGCAACAATAGGGCACAGCAAAGGCACAATGAACTATGACAAAAGAGTTACATGTACAAGTAAAAGGAAATTAACCTTCCCAGGACAACTGATTAGAGTTGTTAACGAAAAAGCACCGCATAGAACAACTTCATACACTGAGAACATCAGTCAAAAATAACATTGACATATCTATACAGGAACAAATACATTGACATGTCACCAAAACAAAACTAGTACTCCCTCCGTCCCAAAATGATCATCCCATTTGCCATTGCATTGTCTCTAAAAGTTCTTCTCATTTCTACAATTTGGGCTTAAAAGTGTACAAACAAAACATGGCTAGTGAAGCAAGTGTTCATATTCTTAAAAAGTTTGAATAGTCAAATTGGGAGATCGAGAAGGAGGGAGTATTTAGTAGGGATGACCAAACCGGACCGGAATGGAGGTGTACAGGAAGAGTGACCGGATTATTGGTATTAAACTTGTGGTTAGTGATGAGATTATAACTATTATTAGTGCCTATGCACCACAAGTAGGGTTGGACGCATCTATTAAACAAGAGTTCTGGGAAGATTTAGAAGAGGTTGTGCAACGCGTACCTAGTGGTGAGAAGTTAGTCGTTGGTGGCGATCTTAATGGACATGTGGGGTCTAGTCGACACGACTTTGAGAGCATTCATGGAGGTTTTGGTTTTGGGGAGAGGAATGAAGCAGGGAACGGGATCCTGGAGTTTGCGATGGCATATGACTTGAGTATAATTAACACTTGGTTCAAGAAGAGAGAATCACACTTGGTGACCTATAGAAGTGGAGGTAATGCAAGTCAGATTGACTTCTTCTTAGTAAGAAATGCTTGTAGAAAGAGTTACACTGACTGCAAGGTTATTCCAGGTGAAAGTGCTGCAACTCAACATAGACTTGTGGTACTTGATTTTCGAAGTAGGAGAATTTCAAGGAAGAGAGAACCACTAGTAGAATCTAGAATCAAGTGGTGGAGGCTTCAAGGGGAGAATCAACAGAGATTTCTAGCTAAGATGGCCACTACTGGTATTTGGTCGGGTAATATGGAGGATATGGATATAGATTCAACCTGGACTAAGATGGAGCATACCATAAAGGAGGTGGCAAGGGAAATCGTTGGAGAATCTAAAGGAAGTGTGCCACAAAGTAAGGACACATCATGGTGGAACGAGGAAGTAAAGCAAGCGATAAAGAGCAAGCGAGAATGCTATAAATTATTGGGAAAATGCAGGAGTGAGGAGAACTATGAGAGGTATAAGGAGGCTAGAAGAGAAGCAAAGAAAGCAGTAAAAGATGCAAGAGCAAAGGTGAATCAGAAACTTTATGATAGATTGGATACAAAAGAAGGGGAAAAAGACATCTATAGACTTGCTCGTATGAGGGATAATAGGACACGAGACATTGGGAGGGTTAAATGTGTTAAGGATGTAGACCAAAGAGTGTTGGTCGGGGATAAAGAGATAAAAGATAGGTGGAGTTCGTACTTCAATACCTTGTTTAATGGCAACCAAGAGCAGGATATTGGAGATATAACTATCCCTTCGAGTATGATTAATCGAGATTTTATGCGGCGAATTCAAAAGGGTGAAGTGGAAATGGCGATGAAAAAGATGGGATTAAAGAAAGCCGTAGGGCCGGATGGAATACCAATTGAGGTGTGGAGATGTTTTGGGGAGAGGGGAATAGATTGGTTAACAACACTATTCAACAAGATATGGAGAAGTAACACAATGCCATTGGAATGGAGAAAAAGTACCCTAATCCCTTTGTATAAGAACAAAGGTGATGTCCAAGATTGTGCCAACGATCGAGGGATCAAACTAATGAGCCATACTATTAAACTTTGGGAAAGAGTGATTGCACAACGGCTAAGAAAAATTGTGAATATTTCGGATAACCAATTTGGATTTATGCCCGGCAGATCGACTATGGACGCAATCTATCTTATGAGACAAATCATGGAGAAATATCGAGATAAAAAGAAAGATTTGCACATGGTTTTCATTGATTTGGAGAAGGCGTATGATAAAGTGCCAAGAGAGGTACTTTGGTGGGCATTAGTAAAGAAAGGCGTTTCAAAGAAATATATTGATATTATCAAGGACATGTATAATGGAGTTAGTACTAGTGTACGGACAAGCGTTGGGAAGACAGAAGAGTTCCCTATCACGATTGGAGTGCATCAAGGCTCTGCACTTAGTCCCTTTCTCTTTGCCCTGATAATGGATGAAGTGACGAGGTCAATCCAAGATGATATTCCATGGTGTATGTTGTTCGCAGATGATATTGTGCTGATTGATGAGACAAAAGAAGGTGTTGAAAGTAAATTGGAGTTGTGGAGACGCACTTTGGAATCTCGAGGTTTTAGGTTAAGCAGAAGCAAAACTGAATATATGGAGTGTAAATTTAGCAAAGTTGGAAACAGAGAGGCAGGAGTGATCACATTCGATGGAAAGATTGTCCAAGCTTCCGAGTTCTTTCGCTATCTTGGATCTATTATCCAAAAAGATGGAGAATTGGATGGAGATGTGGCTCATAGGATTAAAGCAGGTTGGTTGAAGTGGAAGAGTGCCACATGGTTTCTTTGTGATCGTGGCATGCCAAATAGATTAAAGGGAAATTCTATCGTACGGCAATTAGGCCTGCACTGCTTTATGGCACTGAATGTTGGGCCGTGAAACAGTGTCATATTCATAAGATGAATATAGCGGAGATGCGTATGCTACGATGGATGTGTGGGCATACAAGAAAAGATCGATTGAGAAATGAGGTGATCAGGGGTAAAGTAGGAGTTGCGCCCATTGAGGATAAAATGAGGGAGCATCGTCTAAGGTGGTTTGGTCATGTGAGACGGAGACTGAGTGATGCACCGGTTAGGAGGCCTGAAGAGTGGAGAAGTGATAAAATAGCGAGGGAGACCCAAGCAAACTTGGATTAAGGTGATTGAAAATGATATGAGTTTACTCGGAGTGGATGAAGATGTGGCGTTGAAGAGGCTGGAGTGGAGGGCGAAAATTCATGTGAATGATGGGGGTTGATCGTACTTTTTATTATTATTATTTTTTTATTTTATTTTCTCCATCTTTTTCCTCTCTCTCTCTCTCTCTCTCTCTCTCTCTCTCTCTCTCTTCCTTTTATCACGATGACATATGAGGATTCATGTTAGCCGACCCCAAATTATTTTGGGACTAAGGCTTTGTTGTTGTTGACCAAACCGGACCGGAACCGGAAAACCGGACCGGAGAAGCACGGAACCGGGGAGAACCGGCTAATAAACCGGAGCCGGAGTAACCGGAACCGGTGTAACCAAGGGCCGGTTAAGGTTCACATAAAAGGCGAACCGGAACCGGACCGGAAGTTCACCAGTTGTTCGTAGAACAGGGTCCATTGTTTCAAAACTCGCACATCAGGGCCCAAAGATAGAAAAAACAAGCAAATAAGGGTTTTTTTGACCGAAACGTAGATTTTTCGGTTAAATTAACATGTGCCGTGCACATGTGGACTTAACTGAAATTAGTTTTACTTTTTAAGGGGCAAACTGGAAATATTAAAGTTTATGGTATTAAAAGTAAAAAAAATTAATATATGTATGACTCACGATTTTATTTTTAAAAAAAAAATCACAATTTTTTTTTAAATAAATTTAGTGAAATATTTTTTTTTTAAAAAAAATTAATTTCGTGAATCATACATATATTGGAGAAATTTTTGCTTTTAGTCCTTTACACTTTAATAATTTTTTTTAAAAAATTAATTTATTTAAACAAATAAATTTAGTGTAATATTTTTTTTAAAAAAAATTAATTTCGTGAAACATACATATATTGGAGAAATTTTTGCTTTTAGTCCTTTACACTTTAATATTTCCAGTTTACCCCTCAAAAAGTAAAACTAATTTCAGTTAAGTCCACATGTGCACGGCACATGTTAATTTAACTGAAAAATCTAACATTTCCGTCAAAAACCCCTTATTTGCTAGTTTTTTCTATCTTTGGGCCCTGATGTGTGAGTTTTGAAACAATGGGCCTTGTTCTACGAACAGCTGGTGAACTTCAGGCCCTTATTTGCAATTTGCCCAAAAAAAATCCCTTGTTTTTCAATAAATTTTAACCTGTTTATTCATTATTGTATGATAAAAAAAAAAAAAGGTAGCGTGGAACCGGACCGGAACCGGATTGTAATGACCGAAACCAGAACCGGTGTAACCAAGGGCCGGTTAAGGTTCACATAAAAGACGAACCGGAACCGACGTTGGCCATCCCTAGTATTTAGATGGACAGTTCAAACGGGATCAGCTCAGCTAATCTCGAGCTGTAAATGATCAAAACTTAACCTCCACAACAGGTGGTAGCGCAATCAAGCTCGATCTAATTACATTTTGTTTACTCTAATTCATCAAACTTAATTATTGCTATTCAAGCCAGTAGTTAATGACTGTTTTTTTTCCGGCCAAAATACATTTTACCCCCCAAAATATCTACCGATCCTGCTTTGCACCCTCGTTTGAAAAGTCAGTCTGTATGGTACCCAAACTTTACTTTGCACCCTAGCACTAACGAACGTTAGAAAAATTAACAGAAAGTTAGAAAGTTAGCCGAATGTTATAAAAGTTAACAAATTAGGTCATTTGCATGTCAAGTGAGGGCTATTTTAGTCATTTTTATTTTAACATTTAATTTTCTTTCAATTACATTTTCACACTATTATCAAAATATAAAAAATTATTATATTCATTAATTAAGTAATAAATTTATTTGAAAAAATAAAAATCTGATGTTTGTTGTAATAAAAATATCGAATTACAAATT
This sequence comes from Campanula takesimana, assembly GCA_026119855.1. Classification (NCBI taxonomy): domain Eukaryota; kingdom Viridiplantae; phylum Streptophyta; class Magnoliopsida; order Asterales; family Campanulaceae; genus Campanula; species Campanula takesimana. Next base: position 46,727 of record JAOWBW010000541.1, read on the forward strand.
TTTAATCTATTATTATCATCATCTTGAGTATTTTTTTTTTAATATTATATTTTTTTTATTGAATAAAAAGGCCAAAATGTGCTTTACCCCCCCCCCCTCCGGCAAAGTATCCACCAATAAATAAAAAATACACTCTTTAATCAATAAAAAATATTAAAATATTATAATTATTGGATTTTCTAACTTGAATAGAAAAAAATTATATATATTTTATTGAATAAAAAGGCCAAAATGTGTTTACCCCCCCCCCTCCCGCAAAGTATCCACCAATAAATAAAAAATGCATTCTTTATTCAATAAAAAATATATATAATTATTTGATTTTCTAACTCAAGATGATGATAATAATAAATTAAAAAATTGTAATTAAGTATTTTTATTACATTAAATTTTTTATTTTTATTTTGTTACTTTTATTGCTTAAAAAATAATTTATTACTTGATTAAATAGATATAATATTTTTTTTAAATTTATTATAATAATGTGAAAATAAAATTGAAAGAATATTAAAAGTCAAAAATGAGAATGACTAAAATAGCCCTCACTTGACATGCAAAATGACCTAATCTGTTAACTTTTATAGCATTATGTTAGCTTTTTAACTTTTTGTTAGTTTTTCTAACGTTCGTTAGTGCCAGGGTGCAAAGTGGGACGATTTGAAAGTTTGGGTACCAAACAGACCGACTTTTCAAATGAGGGTGCAAACCGGGAATCGGTGGATACTTTGAGGGTAAAATGTATTTTGGCCTTTTTTTTTCCCACTAAAAAGGTTCCTTTTTTTTTCATCTTACTAAAAGGGGGTCTATAAATATTCAAGCGGTTTATGTACCAGCAAAAGACCAGCTGACCCTGCTCCTACCACATTCACACATTTAGAGTTCCAAAGTGGTGTCTTTTTCCTCATCCAAATATCTGGTATGTGGAAGACCGGAAGCTACATGTTGGATTAGTAGTGATGACTTATCAACTTCAAAAAGAAAAGCAATGTGCTAATGTGTCATTTTCAGTTTAACATTGACTATTATGTCAATAAGAAAGAAACGGCCCCGGGCTAGAATTGAACTCATGGCTCGTAAATATGCTCTAGAACAGCTTGTGAGCCCACATGTTACTACCAGAGCCAACCTTTTACACCTCCACAACTCACTCAAAAATTCGAGTATGAAGAATTCTCAAACAAGCTTTAGCTCAGCCATAGGTTTTTAGTGAGACAACATGATTCGGCTTTAAAAAAGGTATGTTGATTTACCATATTCACCCAAATTTCAAAAAACTAAGCCAAATCAAGATACATTCAGGAGACGGGATGAAACTATTTTTGAAGCTTATATGGATATCATAGCATCTGCTTTAAATATGTGTTGTCTAAGGGCATGACTTGTGAACCATTCTTCCTAATGACATGTGTCAATGTCGAGACTCGACACCCCTGTTTGTGATGAGAAATCAAAGACTACTGCTATAGTACGACTCTCACCTTGAAGAGCCTCCTTGTAGAATAGAAGCATTTCTTTAGCCGTTCCTCGCCTAAGATATGCTTTCACATTCTGCATAGACAAAACAAGAAAGGCACTACAATTGAAGTTGATATACCATAGGTCATACAAAGATCTTTATATGATAAAAGCATGTGATTGAAGAAGGATGCACGTAGTAAGTAATTAAAATTTGTGTGCAATAGAATTCAGTAGCTTGTCAACATACCTTCTTATCAAGTGATATTGCCATACTGCAGTCCTCCTCAGCTTGTTGAAAGCTGGAATTTATTTTAGAATTCCATAAGCCGATAGAACAAGGCATTAATCAAAAGCAATGAACTAAGATAACCACATCGTAGTAATTAGGCCAAAATATGTTTAGCCCCCCAAAGTATACACCTATTCCCACTTTGCACCCTCGCGCGAATTTTGTCCCAATGTAGTACCTCAATTAACCACGAGTCCCACTTTGCACCCTACCACCAAACAACGTTAGAAACTTAACGGAAATTGACCATGTGCATGTCATGTGAGGGCTATTTCGGTCATTCTCATTTTAATGATTGTTTAATTTATCATCCTCTCTCTCTATATAATCATTATTAATATTCAAGTAAAAAAATATATTTATTACCTAAAGTAATAACTTTATTTTTAGTGAAAAAATATTAGAAATAGCATCCATATATTAAAATTATTTAGTTTATATTACTATAAGAGTGTATCCTAAGCTACCAAAAATAAAAAAGAAGGAAAAAAAAAAGAGAAGAAAATACCCACATGTCTAGGTTCATCCCCCCTTTATTCATCCTCTTCATTTTCCCCAACCAAACCTTCCTCCCACATGCTCTTCATATTTCCCAAGTCCATCAAAATTTCTCACTCCCCCGTTGCCCATTCTTTCTGGCCTATCTTCAATCCCATTCTGCCCCTCTTTCCTCTCCCTATACCCCTTCTTCCATTCTCCAATTCAACCCTCCCACCCTCTTCTCCCCCAGTTCGTCCCTGCACTTCCCCTAGCCCAAACCCGACCCTCCCCCACCCCAATCTGACAGGCCCCTCCCCTTCTCAGCCGCTTCATCATTGTCTTCGATTTATCTAGGCCCAACATCAACTTCGCTCAGCCGCACAAACATGGTCGAAGAATCCCAGATCTTGGTTTTTGTTGATTTTTTTCTTCAAGTTTAATTTTCAAATTTATGAGAAAAATTACTGTATTTGGTGTTTGAATAAGTTTGAATTTGAAGAATTTGATTTGAGATTGATTTTAAAATTGTAAAATGGGTGTTTGAATCTGTGTTAATGGAGGTGGTGGATGGTGGTGGCATGGTTGTGGTGACAAGATTTGTAGGGGTTGGTGGTGGTTCTAACTAGTGGTTCATACCCATGTTGTAAATGACATCAAAGCCCCTATCTTTTTGAAATAAAAGACTGAAATACCTCACACATGATATGCACATTAGCAATTTTCGTTAAATTTCTAACGTCGTTTGGTGGTAGGGTGCAAAGTGGGACTCGTGGTTAATTGAGGTACTACCTTGGGACAAAATTCGCGCAAGGGTGCAAAGTGGGAATAGGTGTATACTTTGGGGGGCTAAACATATTTTGGTCTAGTAATTAGGGTTAATTGCAATTTAGTAACCTGAGTTTTACAAAATTTTGCAATTGGTTATTAAATTTGTCAAAGTTGCGATCCGGTTCCTGAGTTTGCTGAACCGGAGCAATCAGGTGTAAAACTCGTTAGCTAGTTAAAAAACTAACGAAATGTATATCATGTGCGAAACATGTGACTTTTATTGAGGGAAAATGTGTCATTCCCACTCGTAAATGAATCTCACTTACAAATATTTTAGTTTCAAGTGTTAAAAATAAAATATTAGGGGTCGAAATGTAAATATGCCTTCATCTTCAACTTCTAGCATAATCCCCCACCACCCAAAACAACCACCATCATCTTACCGCCACCATCTACCCACCACCACCTTCGCTATCATCAAACCCAAATCACCACCACCAGAGCCGCCGTACCTTCCTCAATGTCGCCACCATCAACTGGGTGTTGGGGTGCAACCCAAAGTCCCACATCGGCAATTAAGGAAACAATTGCAAGGTATATAAGAGCACCCACCCACTTCATTAGTACGAGGCCTTTTGGGGATGCCCAAAAACAAATCCGTGCGGGCCGAGCCTAAAGCGGACAATATCATACTAATGTGGGAAAGTGGTGGTGGTGGTCGCGGTCCCTACAAGTGGTATCAGAGCCATGGTTCGGATGGGCCCGACCGGGTGGACCGTGTGTGTGCTTTATATGGTGGGGTTCCCCTTGTGCGACATAGCGAATCGAGTCTTGCAATCGAGGGCGATGGTGTTTCGCGGGCGGTTGGTACAAGCTTTCGCCGATATGGGCCAGAGGAAACACTGCGGGCCATAGCGGTGTGGTCCTTGGTTTGAGGGGAGGATTGTTGGGGTGCAACCCAAAGTCCCACATCGGCAATTAAGGAAACAATTGCAAGGTATATAAGAGCACCCACCCACTTCATTAGTACGAGGCCTTTTGGGGATGCCCAAAAACAAATCCGTGCGGGCTGAGCCCAAAGCGGACAATATCATACTAATGTGGGAAAGTGGTGGTGGTGGTCGCGGTCCCTACACTGGGTTCGTGACCGAGCCCTCGACCACGCCGTCGAGAAAGAACGAGACCTCAAACCCATGCTCAACCTCAAGAACCTCATCAAATCCGAACCCTCAAAGTCCCTCCCTCTTTCCCTCATCGCCCAAAACAAATATTCCCACGGCATTCCCACCCGCCCAATCGATTTTCTCCGAAAATACCCCTCCATTTTCGAAGAATTCTTCCCCGGCGGCGTTGGAATCCACTCACAAAAACACACACATCGAAGAAGCTGCCCATTCACTCTCTCCTGTTCCACACTTCCTCCCCCCCCCCAAAATCTCCCCCCCCCCCCTCTTCCCTGCACTCTCCCCCAGTTCAGCCACCACGATTGTTGTGGTTGTGTGTGATTGCTATTGGGACGATGAGAATTTGAAGAAAAATCCAGTTTTTGACATTTGCAAAGGAAAACCCAGATTTGAAATTCAGGTCGGTACAAACAGTTCAGACCCAATTCATTCAATATTGCGAAAAGACATTTTTGACCTCAGTAAAATGTCACGTGTTTGGCACATGTGACGACTTTGTTACAATTTTAACAAGTTAACGGATTTTACACCTGATTGCTCCGGTTCAGCAAATTCAGGAACCCAATCGCAACTTTGACAAATTTAGTAACCGATTGCAGAATTTGGTAAAACTCAGGTAACCAAATTGTAATTAACCCTAGTAATTATAAGAGGACTCACCATCCTAATTCTAAGTAGGCAGCTGCCCTATTGCAATAGTAAGTAGCATTTGCCTCATTCAGTTTGATAGCTTCAGTGTAAAAATTCACAGCTTTATTCCAATGTCTTCCTTTGTATGCCTCATTGCCCTGCAACAAGATTTGTCATGATCAAGGCAAACTGAACAAAAAAAGTTCAAGCAGCAATCTATTGCACCTTCCAGTTACAACATTTAATTGTCATGAGTAAGAAACTAACAGGAAAGGCAATACCACTGAGATAGGATAGTTATTGCTGCATAATTTCTTGACTTCAGAGGTGAGGCTGTGAGGGAGGGGGTGCCTACAGAAAGATTGATAATCGACACTTGACCAAGACAGAAATAATTTAACCATTGAAGACTGAAAGACTTAAGTGTCAAACGTAAAAGATCAACTGGAGTTGCACCACTAAAGTAAATTCCTAGTCATAAAGGCCAAAAAAACAAAAAAAATCTCCCACAAACTTGGTACAAAATAGATGATTGACAGTTATCCTGGTTGTCTTGATTTGTTCAACCTTATTTCTTCCTTTTAATATCTTCTTAGCGTTCACTTTTTTTTTTTAACTTTACCGTTTTCACTTGTTCATTGTCCTAATCTCTTCTTTAACGAGTTCATACATTGATTCATGTTAGCCGACCAAATCATTTTGGGACTAAGGCTTTGTTGTTGTTGTTTTTGTAGATAATTGACACAGAAAAGGTGAACTTGGACACCAGACATCGTTCAAAATTACAACTTGCAGCAACAAAAGCTCATTTATCCTTAACTGATTACAAACAATTTAATAAAAACATACACCAACAAAATAAGAACTAGAATACCATATATAACGCACGAAGGCCAGTTCTTTTATTCTATAGTAACAACTGTAGTAGAATGCTGAAGGACACAAACAGAAAGATGGAACCTGCGGTCTTATCAAATTCTTAAGAAATAATATGAGCCATTCAGTTTCATCCAACCCAGAGTTATAATTTTTCCTAAATCATACACACAGTAAATAGACAAACCAGCAAAGCCCGATTGATATGTATCCTTAATCTCTCAGCCTGATAGGCCTTAGCATGTTAAGAAAGCTCTTCAAAAAGTAATTCCTCAAGGACATAAGACCCTTCCAAATTACATTTATAGCTAGACAGAAAAAGGTTCAGGATTCGATAATGTTGCTGGATGCAATTCATATTTCACACCAAATCCATGCAACATAGTCAGTCATTGTTCAACATGTCAACAGTAGCATTGCAATTTAGAATTAAGCAAACCTTCTCTTTCAACAATGCAGAAGCCTCAATGCTGCCATTCATATCCGGCAATCCTGACAAACTGGAAACAACGTTAACTTGTTCTTGAAGTGAAGTGTACATGTCCAAGACAGTATCAAGCAGAAACTTATCCGCTCCATGGAATGCAATAAATGAGACAGATATTGGAAAACCATCATGCTTTCCCAAGGGAATTGTGATCTGTAAGAATAAATTGGGAAAAAAATACACAAGATTGGACATACTAACACGTAAAGGGAGTACAACTTTTGAAGCTTGGAGATAAACATACCTGACAACAGCCAGACATACTAGCAATACTCAATAAGGCAGATCCTCTATCATAGAACACAACAGATGAACCTTTCTTTGTACTAAGTTTTAGAGGAGGATCAGCAACTGTAGGAACAACTAAGATCCCATCGTCCTGAATCACAAAACTAGGGTATCAAAAACATTGATTAAAAGTGACATCATCATAAGATACAACGAAAAGTACTTCAAAGAAAGAGCAAGGAATCATAGTCATAGTCTCTACCATGTTGTAACCATCAGGTTAATGAGTTTCAGTGGACTAGACAGTATAATGCTCTGGTCTTATTTAATGCCAAAATCAATTCCCAAAGAATTCATCATGTTCATGGATGAAGAGGAATAATAGGATTTTTAGAAATTGTCGCCTTCACAAATAATTTGCTATGGGATAATATGGATTCCACGGCTTCTCTTTGGGCGAGTGCCATGGTGCTTTTCGAGGATTGTTGATTTCGAATCTGAAACGGGATTGGTCAGCTGCGATGTTTAGCTCTTGATGTTAAAGTTGCTTTTCTTTCTTTTTCCTTTTTTTTGTACTATGATGGACAGCTTGTCCGTCCTTGTATATTCTTCTCTTTAATCTAATATACTTCTTTTCTTGTGGAAAAAAATAAACGAAGCAGCAGTAAAACACATTCACATGGCAGTAAAATGCGGTAATATAAGTAGTGTACCTTTAAGAGACTAGATAGAGCAGCTCGCATTTCCGTCCTAACTTTATAGTAAGCTTTTATGTTATCATGTGTAGTGCGTATTGCTGAACGAATACGATCAGAGACCTCTGATCCTAACCTGGGCTTCGCAGTTTTAACCCATTCTCCATGATTGGCTTTGAATTCATGACTGGAAAGGAGTTATAACTCAAATCAGAAAATCTTGACAAGTCTATAAGAAAAGAATGGTATATTCAGCCAGAAAGTAAAGACTGACAGAAGAAGACCTGTCACTAGGTAGCACAGGAAAGAATATAATTGGACTGTTACAGTTGGTAGAAGATAAAACAGTGTACTCCCTCCGTCCCACCTCACTTGAGACTTATTTCCATTTTGGTCCGTCCCACTTCACTTGAGACTTCCCAAAATGGAAATCTTTTTATAATTTTATATTCAATCTAACCCACCCACTCATTCTCTCTCTTCATTTTCCACCACACAATTCATTCAACCAACCTACTATTAACCCCACTCATTCTCTCTCTTCATTTTTTACCACACATTTTCCTTATTTTATTCTTTTTCCTTAGTTATTGTGCCCACCTCTTAGGTCTCAAGTGAGGTGGGACGGAGGGAGTATATTTTTATCCTATCTATATTAATATCATGTGGAGAATGAAAGAGTTCACGACTGATTGAATAAATCTATGTAAACTTCATTCTATGCAATTAGAGTAATGTCATAGGGAAAAACTGAAGATTTACATGTGTCAAAAAAACGTAAATGAGTTAGTTACATACATATCTAAGAGTAGGGATGGCAATTTCACCGAACCCGACCCGTTTCCGAAACGTTTCGGCCCGAGTGGGGTGGGTTTGGTAACCAAATTCCAAAACCCGACGGGTTCGGGTCCGGGTTTGGCAACACCGGTTGACCGGCCCGAACCCGACCCACATGCGTGGTTCATGTAGGGTTTTCCTATTTTACCCTTATACCACTCCATTATTACCCCATACTTGGTATATATTATTAAGTCCTCTTTGTTGAAGTCTTAGTTAAAAACTTGAAATTTTTTGTATGTTGGAAATGGGCTAAAGCCCAAATAGGATGAAGTTATTGATGAAGGGAAAAAAATGTTGTTGTGTAGTCGGGTCGGGTTCGGGCGGGTTCGGGTTTGATGACCTTCGAGTTGGGTTGAATGGTATTTTGCTCGGGTCGGGTTCGGGTTTGGGCAGACCCGACCCGTTGCCATCTCTATCTAAGAGGTACATATTGCTTCATGTAACTTTATTCCAGAAACGTTATAAGCAACTAATTGCTTCACAATGTCAATAAAAAAAGTTTGAACTCTTGCTCAGAATCCAGGATATAAACATGTTCCATCCAGCCCTTGCCTTCTGTGGGCAGCTAAACTTCATTTCAATGGTTCCAGACAGAAATCAAGAGAAATCAGCTTTTCACAAAAACAAAAGGAACTGCAAGATACAAGATGCAAGTTGCCATAAGCATCTAGGCATCTAGCCATAGCTAGCTCAACGCCTCACAACAGTGTAAATGCAATGACCAAGCTACAAGGATTTGAAAAGTTGGAATAATATCACCGTGCATAAACTCGTAGATATAACACTTTGTTGGATAAATTCCAATTATATTAGAACATGGTCTTCAAGCAGACTCTGAACGGGATGCGTTCTGCAACTAATTACCATGTGAATGACGAATATATTTCCGAGAGGAGATAAGGGAAAGAGAGAAGAAAACAGGAGAAATCCACTGGGCACGAAAAGAACAGGTTAATCTGTTGAACAATCTCATAGATACTTTCTTCCAACAAGTTAACATAAAGAAATCCATGAAGAAGTTGGAACCACAATTAAAGCCAATCTCACAGAAGTGTGATTTCCAGGCTTAAAAACTTCCTTACAGGATAGTCTGCCCATGTCGACATTAACAACTCACTTGAGGCACGTTCAGTCATCAAAACATTCAGATTTCCCATCACATGATTAAACCCGCTTGAGAGCAAGTTACTTAATGAGTAACGAATACCCTTTGGTTTGATAGCTTTTTGGTCTTAACCGGGTGAGATGGGGACCACGGGGTTCAGCATTTAGGCTAGCATTGCTGCAATTTAAAAGTAAACAAAAACTTAGAGAAAATGTAATACCTTTGTAACAAAAGCATCACAGCTGAGAGGGCTTTCAGAGTAGATGCTCCATTTTGAAAGTTTGTGAACAGTTCACTAAATACTTTCAGGCTGGGAACATTAGATGATATATGATGGCCAAGATTCATATATTTTGGTCGCTGGTCTGCAAAGTCAAGGACATGGATGAATCTTTAGATTCGCACATTGTTTGGCCAGGTGAGTAGGACCATATTAAGGTATCAGTGAGAACATACTAAACATGGAAGACTAAGAAGAGACAAATGTGAACACAGGACCATGGTGCAACTTACATCCGGATAACTTTTCAGTTACATTGCTAATAACATAAACAGTTTTCTGAAGTGGAACTTTTGATAGCTCAAAAAGATCGTCAGCAATTATGAAGTGTCTTGTCCTTCTAGGTTCTACGTGGTTAAGTTGAAGTAGAACATATCCAACACGATGTAAAATCAACGGATCACGTGCAAAGAATCCTGAAAAAACTCATGATCATGCAAAAGGAATCAGTTGAAGGAAGTTACTGCCATTCAGCTATAAGACTACATTAGAAATTAATAACTTTTGAGAACAATATGTGTAGCCTAACTTCATTGGAAGTTCAAACAAACCACATCGATCAATCTCACTATGCGAGAATGGTGAAATTTTAAACTTATGGTTATCAAGGAATACTATCATGTTATAAGCATATTGAAAATGGCTGACATAATCATCATCACATACCAAAGTTACATACCAACAGTGTCTAAACTCTGAGAATTTGGGAGAACAATTGTAGATATAGCTCCATGAGATGGACGAAATCCAAGGACACCACAAAATGCAGCCGGGAGTCTCACACACCCAACTGTATCCGTACCTGCAGAAGTATCGCAGTCACAAATGGGAACATAAGTTATCTAAGAGCCCTATGAAACACATTCCAATAAAAACTTTCAAAGGGAACGGGCTGACTTTCAAACACAGTATTACAGAACATACAAATCCAGAAAAAATATTAAAGAAAACTAGGGGCCAATATAGTAGCGATGCAAGTAAAATGAGAATTGAAGGTAAGAAAACTTGTTTACCATATATACAACTCAACAATTTTGAATGATATGCTATAGTGAATGGGACACAAATGTTAAGCTTACATCATGGCAGTGGCGGACCCAGGAATTTTTTTTGAAGGGGGGCAAAATTATTTTTATTAGTATAAGGGGGCAAGAAAAAAAATTAGTGTATTTTTTCCTTCACTGAAAGGGGGGGCAAATATTAATTTATTACACTAATTAATTTAAAATTTACAAAAATTGCACTAGTAAAAATTTATTTTTTTTAGCAAACGGGGGCCGCGGCCCCCTTACCCCAAAGGGTAGGTCCGCCAGTGCATCATGGTTGTAAACATTTTTGAAGTAAATCTTTCAGCAATTTCTTATCACAGCATTATTTATATATGCTTAATGCATACCAATAGCAAAGTCAACTAGCTCAGATGCGACAGCAACAGCTGAACCGCTAGATGATCCTCCAGGAATGTGTGAGGGCGTTTGTGGATTCGTTGGGGTTCCGTAATGTGTATTTTCTCCAGTTATCCTGAAATTATAGCCCGGGAAAGCTTTTAGAATATACGTAAACAACAACAGGAGCTAAAGAAGAAGGTAGCAAGGTATAGAGAGAAGGGGAGCAAGATGAGAGAGAGAAACAGGCTATGAGCATCTGAAAAAAAAAAAAAAAAAAAAAAAGTTAAAGACTTAAAAGAAGACATCTTCCCAAAAACTGGTCAACAGGGAAGGGCTAGATGCACGGGACAAATACGTAATTGAAACGAGGTTTAAGGGGGGAGGGGGAATAGAAAGTTTAGTGGCGTATCCATTGTCACATAACTCAATAGTGATTTCCTTTCTTGTACTTCGGCTATCTACTTTCTTTTAATTCTTTAAATTAAAAAAGGAAGGCATTGGTCAACTATCATGTCAAATAATCCCTAGGTCACAAAAAAGTTAGTCCCAAAGATTGTACAAACAATAATAATTTTTGAAATAATCACAAGGCTAAATAACTTAACATAAATTATTGATCAAAGATCAATCAAAACTACCACTAAAAAAGTGGAACTATCTTTATGGGACGGAGGGAGTATCAAATTACGAAGATACTCTATTAAAAAAATGATAAAAGGACACATTTAAGAAGTAATCACAGCCTAACATCGTGTTAGCAAAGAAAATTAAATTTATTACTTTCCCTGTGATTAGTTATCCTTCCAGAATCGGGTTTCTTCATTTTTCTAACGACAACGGAATTTCCAGACAACATGACTCAGAATGCCTCTTTCAACTACCTATATGTTCCCTAGAGATGTACGGAAAACAGTTTACCCATGACCGTGATAAAATAACTAGAGAAACCAGACTTGAAAGCTTCAAGTGCACCGCATTTCTTTTCAGAAGGTTGTGCAAACAACCAAACTGGGACATATCTGAGTTAAATGAGATATATTCACACGCAAATTTGGACAACGTAAGCATTCATGTGAGTGAGCTAAAGGGAGAGACCCAAAAGACAATTCATCCATAATAGTCTTGCCAACGCAAGTAGCCCCATTCTTTAACAAAGTTGTTACCACAACGGCAGTCCTCTCTGCTTGCTCATGCGTCTTTTTCCAATCTGGGTTTCCGAACCCTGTCACATAATCCTTCACATCAAATCTGCAAGCAAAAATAAAAAATAAAAAATCACAAACAATTAATACAGCCTCAATTACCTAATAACCCAGCCAAGTCCAGTACCATTAGCTAACTTTTCAACAAGTGACCCACAATAGAGTTCTAGAATTCACGAGGTACAAGTTAAAGGAAGCATCATTATAGAATTCAATTGTCAATGTAAGGTGAATTCTAGCATTATTCCAAAATAAAAACATGGATTGCGAACACTCTATTGCCAAGAATCACATCTTCAAGATTTTCAAGTCAATTTTTCACTACTCACTCCGTCCCAGAGTATATGTCCACCTTTCCTTTTTAGTCCGTCCCAGAGTATATGTCCACTTCCTAAAATGGCAAAGAATCTTTACTATTCCTCCCACTAATTCTCTCTCCTACTTACTTTTACACTCACAACACCAATCAACTTACTATTCCATCCCACTCATTCTCTCTCCTACTTTACTTTTATACTCACAACACTTACATCACATCCACCATTTCTTAATCTCCGTGTAAATGGGAGGGTGGACATATACTCTGGGACGGAGGGAGTATTTTTCAAGTTTACATATACTCCCTTCCTACCTAACAAGAAAGTTTCAGCATGCTGAAATTTTAGCTGTAATTTTCTATTCAGAAGAAAATAGGTAGAGTTTGAAACTAAAACAAAAATCTATTAATGTACAATTCTACAACTTCACATTACAGTATAACAAGCATTTGCACAAGCGAACAAAATATCATGAAGAAGGCCTTTGAAATTTGAAGGGCTGATTATAAGTTTGACTGTTTTAGATGTGATTATTCTTCGAGATGAAGATTAGAAACTTAGTTTTACTTAGTTACAGAGCATGAAATGCAAACGCAGAGGAAGAGAAGTAAAAGAAAAAACTAACATGTCTTTTGTTGGCTAATCTCAATCTACTACACGACGAGGATGATGAATTCATTGTCGATTTGGTTGCTTCTTCTCCGGAATACAACGTATTGGATTTAAAAGTATTTCATCCATTTGGAAGCCTCGTAGTTTGTTCATGAAGGATTTCGGCGATGGTCGATATCTTTTTTGGTTCATTCCTGATTTGGTGGATGTTGTCTTTAGGGTAGTTTTTAAAATGCTAGTCCCACTGTTTGGGTCGAGCTTCCGTTGTTTGTGGATAGCCGACTTCTAAACATATACGGTAGTTGATTTCTAGCATTATCCCAAAAATGGATGACTAACACACTCTATTGCCAAGAATCACATCTTCAAGATTTTTAAGTCATTTTTTCACTATTTTTCAAGTTTACATATACTCCCTTCCTACCTAACAAGAAAGTTTCGGCATGCTGAAATTTTAGCTGTAATTTTCTATTAAGACGAAAATAGGTAGAGTTCAAAACTAAAAAAGAAAAACCTCATAATTTACAAATTATACAACTTCACAGTACAGTATAACAAGCATTTGCACAAGCAAAGAAAATATCATGAATGAGGCGTTTGAAATTTGAAGGGCTGATTATAAGTTTGACTATTTTAGATGTGATTATCCTTCAAAATGAAGATTATAAACTTAGTTTTACATAGTTACAGAGCATGAAATGCGAATGCAGAGGAAGAGAAGTAAAAGAGAAAAACTCACACATCTTTGATGGCAAATGTTAAACCGGAAAGAGACTGCCTGGCGGCGGGAGGAGGCGGCTGAGGAAACGGACTCAATTCGAATCGTTCAATAAAAGCACCAAAATCTTCTTTCACCATACTCTTGGACTTCAATCTACGCCGGCGTGTCTCGGCAAGGATCACAACGCCGGCGACCGTGACGCCGATCACTATCCAGACCTTAGGATTGGAGATGTTGATTTTCGCCAATTTAGATTGTTTCGACATGATCGGAAAGGTAATTGGAGTATCAATAAATTGGGTTAAGAAGGGGGAGCAGGGTTTAAGAAATCATTCTGTGATGATTAATTTGATTGGGTTTTAAGGGAAAGGTTCCTGTGCAAATGGGGCACGGCTATCGTGCGTTTAATGTGTGGAGGCCACGCCACAATTTTATTTTGGGCAAATAGCACTGCCCCGAAGTTTGATGAATTGCAAATGTAAGTCCCAACGTATCAATTTTGATAATTTTAGTCATTATGTTGACATTTTGTGGTAATATGAGGCAATATTGAATGACCGTTAAAAAAATTGGATGGAAACTAACAAAGTGGATGGAAATCTTAATGAGCTTATTTAACAAATTTTCATTTATCATTGTTCCATCAATTAGATTTACAGAACATTTTTTTTAAAGCTGATTTACAGAACACACTAACCCAGACAAAATGAGATAATAAATTTACAACACACCTATCACCAAATATATAAAACATACTCCCTCCGTCCAGAGTCCCAGAGTAAGAGTCTCATTTTCCTTTTTGGTCCGTCCCAGAGTAAGAGTCTCATTCCTAAAATGGCAAAGAATCTTTACTATTCACCCCATTCATTCTCTCTCCTATTTTACTTTTATACTCACAACACCAATCAATTCACTATTCTCTCACACTCACTCTCTCTCATACTTTACTTTTACTTTTACACTCACAATATTTACATCACATCCAATATTTATTAATGAGCGTCCAAATGAGGGGTGAGACTCTTACTCCGGGACTGAGTGAGAGTACCACCCATATAAAAAGTTCATTTTAAAACACAATATCACCAATGATAAAGAAGTTCAATTCACAGCACACCATCACTGTTTTGATCAATCATCTCATCACCGTCTCATGTCCGCCTAACACCACAACCACCACGAAGACCATCTACAATTCAGAGTTCAATCCACAAAAATAACCCAATTTTAATATCAAACCAAGAAATGAACTGATCTAAACTCAAACCCATATTTCAACTTGAGGGGTTCGAGGACCAGGAAGAAATGAACTGAATCAGAAGAGGGAAGACATTGTGATCTGGAGTTGAAAAAGGAAAAGGGAGTTGCGAGTGAGAAACTGATAGGATCGAAGGAGAATGGATGGTTACTGGTTAGGGATAACGGGAAGGAGAATGGGGAAATAGATTTGATTTGACGAAGCACGTAACGATGATGGGAAGTTGGGAGGGATGGGGATGGGGGATTTTATTTCTTTGTTTTTTTTTTGTTTTTTTTTTTTACAAAATTTCCTTTTTTTTCCTTTTTATCTTTTTGTCTTTTTGATACTGATTGAATATTATTGGCTTTTCTTCTCTCCGTCCCAATTTAAAGTTCTTAGTTTGATTTTGCACGGAGATTAAAAAAAAATGTTGTGAGTATGAAAAGTGAAGTGAGAGAGAAAGTGAGTGGGGAGTTTTTGTTGTGAGAATGATAAGTATGTCCCACTTTTCATTTTAGGTAATAAAACAAAGTAAGAACTTTAAATTGGAACAGACTAAAAAGTAAAAATGAAAGTAAGAACCTTAAAAGCGGGACAGAAGGAGTATAATATAACTAAAGATATACTAACTTATAAGTGTACATTTATAGATAGTAATTAATGCTAATCATTTAAATTTTATGTTTTTGGTAAAAATAAATAAATATAAATAAATATATATATATATATATATATAATATAATTTATTTATTTATTTTTCATATTAGCCTTTTATTTTTGTTTGTATTTATATTAACATTTGTAAAATAATTTTGTCATTTTAAACAATAATATTTTGATGGTAAAAATAAAATTATCATTTTAGATTTAACCACTTTTGTATGTTTTATAGATATAATTAACGGAATGGTGTCAAAAGAAAGTTAGTAAATTGTAGGGGTGGACAGTTAAATGTTCAAAGAAGCTTGTTAATATTTTCATCTACTTTGTTAGTTTCCATCCAATATTTTTAACCGCCATCCAATTTTGCTTCATATATATATATATATACACTATATTAAAGTTGGTGAGGAGAGTTGTAGGTTTGACATGTGTTCATGCTTCAGTAAAAGCTAGAATTTGGAGAAGTCAAATCAACATCATCCTAAAATGTAATGACTTTTGATATTCTTATTCTTAGCTAATACTATTAGTTAATCATATTATTAGTAAGGGTTAATTGTAATTTAGACCCTGAAGTACCATACCACCCTTCAAAGCGAACCCTGATATGTTATTTTTGTCAAATCTGGTCTTCATGTTTTAAAAATTCGCCAAATAAGGCCTTTTTGACGGATTTCTTTAGAAAGTCAGTTATGTAGCATGTGTCATGCACGTGACTAACGGAATTGGGTGACTTTGAATTGATATTAGCTATTAAGGGGCCTAATGAAAATTCTAAATTCAAAAGGGCTGAAATAAAAACAATTATCAAACTTTTAAAATAAATATTATAAAAAGAATATTTCATTGGGTATAAATAAGTAATTACTTCATTAATTATTATATTAATATTGTAAAATAATTTTTCTTTCCAAATTTTATGTGAGGAATATAATAATTAAAAAACATTATAATGATTTAAAAATGAAACAAAAAATATAGGGATAATACCTTATTTTAATTAAATATGGAGCATTTCTTTGTAAAGAATATAATTAATTTTTATTTTCAATTTTTTATTAATATCTATATTCACAAATTTTTATAGTTCTAAAATTTATATTTATTTCTTCAGTAAAAATTTATTAAAAAAATAAATATTTTAGATATAAATAAATCAGTTCCTTAACAATTTTTTAACATATTATTCGAAAGATAAAAAAAAAACCCACTTTTCATCTAGAAAAGAAAAAAAGAAAAAAGAAACCCAGTAAAACTCCGGATAACCTCCCACCCATTTCAATAAATTCAAGACAAAATGAAAAATTAACTATTTTATTTTATTTTTTATTACTTCTTAATTACTCTCTACTTCCCAAAATAATTTTTATTTGGCTATTATTATTTTTTTATTTTTTTTTGCTCGTTTGATAGACCGGTACGTATAAGCATTACTTCCTCCGTCCTATTCGAATTAGTATTTTCTCTCCCGACACGGGGATTAAGAAATAATAGTATTATATTGTGAAAAGTGATAATGAAATTGAATTAAGAGATTTAACATTTATGATTAAATCTTTTCAAAAAAAAAAATTATGATTAAGCACTAATTATTTACCTAAAAACTGTCCAAATAAAAAAAATTGAGTACAGTCAAATTTGTTAATGAAATTTAAAATACAAATTTTATATTTCAACCAAATTATCATCACCATTCTCTCCACCATTACTACCACCACACCACCATTACTACCACCGGACCACCACACCACCACCGCACCACCACCATCGGACAGCCACATCGCACACCGACCAAACACCGCCACAGATTATACACACAAACCAAGAAACACATAGAAACACTCCAGATCTGAAATCAAAAATCAAAATTCAAGAATCCGAACGTGAGAGAAAGAGAGAGAGAGAGAGAGAGAGAGAAAGCGAGAGAGGGGGAGAGAGAGAGAGCGATGCTTCTCCATCCTCATAGCCGTCGGCGCCTCCGTTATACCTTCTTCCGATGATGATGATTCTGACAACTCTGCAACTGTTGATGATGATATCGGTGGATCGGGTTAGGGGTTTTGATTTGAGGATTGTGAGCAGGAACGGCGAGGAGGTTGTTTCCGACGGTTATTTAGAGGGGAGTGGTGAGGGAGATCGGAGATGATGGAGTTCGCTGGTGGGGGAGAAAGTGGCGATCTGAGTGAGAGAGAGAGAGGAGAGAGAGTGTGTGTGTGTGCGAGTGAGTGTGTGTGACGGAGGAGGAATAAGGATATAGTTTTTTTTTTCATCCCTTAGTTTTTGAAGATGTCATTTATAACCCCTTCAAACTTAATCTCAATTCAAAGTCACCCAATTCTGTTAGTCACGTGCATGGCACATGCTACATAACTGACTTTCTAACGAAATCCGTCAAAAAGGCCTTATTTGGCAAATTTTTAAAACATGAAGACCCGATTTGACAAAAATAACATATCAGGGTTCGCTTGGAAGGGTGGTATGGTATTTCAGGGTCTAAATTGCAATTAACCCTATTAGTAATTATATGAGTTAGCTATTACTATTAATAGTATAAGTTAACCTTTACTATTAATAGTATTAGTTAACAATATTAGTTACAATACAAGTTAAACATTACTATTAATAGTATTAATTAACTATATTAGTTAACTATTACTATTAATAGTATAAGTTAACTATAATAGTTACTATATACTCCCTCTGTCCCACCACAAGTGAGACTAGAAGTCAATTAGTGGTCAACTTGATTAAACTTTGACTAATAATTTAAATAAAAATAATTGTTTCGATTAAAATTTTAAAATTGATATTGAAAGTATTATAAATGGTGATACAATAATAATTGTTAAATTTTACCTAGGATTATTACATTATATTTAATTATTAGTCAAAATTTAATCAAGTTGACCACTAATTGACTTCTGGTCTCACTTGTGGTGGGACGGATGGAGTATAAGTTAATTATTACTATTAATAGTATTAGTTAACCATAATAGTTACTTATAATTTATTTTTTACTATTAATAGTATTGGTTAACTATAATAGGCTACATACATTAACTATTACTATTATTAGTATTAGTTAATTATAATAGTTATTATATAAGTTAGATTATTAATTTTTAATATTAATTAATCATAATAGTTACTATATCAATTAGCTATTACTATTAATAAAATTATTTTATTATAATAATTATATTAATAATTATTATTATATAGATTAATCATTGCTATTAATATATATTAACTATTACTATCAATAGTATTAATTAATTATAATAATAGTAATCATATAGATTATTTTTTTTATTAATAGTATTAGTTAAAATGATGATTACTATATTAGTTAACTATAGTTAAAATATTTTTTAAGACATAGTATTGGTTTCCCATGCAGAGCACGGGTTACCCACTAGTTTCTTTGTAAACAACATTAGCCGTTTCAGCTACGGTCTTTCCCTCTTCGTCACATACTATAATATTCAAACCAGCACGAGTAGTTACTCTAGAAAGAGCAATAAAAAACATATTGAAATTTGTTTTTTACCTCCTTATCCACAAGAACCATTTCAACAGGGGGCATATTAATTTTGTTATCGACAGGAACATCCCATTTACGAGCAACTCGACCTTTTGTTCTCCAATCTGATCTCCCATGTCGAAGGTCACTGAAAAATAATACAGACATTGACATTGTTTTGATATGTTTTATGTTCAGAAAAAGGACTATTGTGAGACTTATGATGGAGAACGACGGTATTATTTTTAACTGAAAAAGAGATTTGATTGCAGGATCATGTTAATTGATAAGTAAAAAAAGAGATTTGATCAAAAATGCTGATTTTCGGAATTGGAATATGATTACAGGTTCGGGAATTGGGATATGATTGAACCTAATCAAGGTAATTGATATTTTTGCTGAACTAATGTATTTTATTTTTCTTAATTAGTTAGATTTGGTCATATTTAGTAATATACGGGAATGTAAAACTGATACTGACACGTACGAGTATATATGGAGTTGTACAAAAATATATATATGGAATTAATTACCCCAGTTATCATGTTTAGAATGTGATGAATCATGAATGGTAAAAAAAAATGAATGGTCAAATTTATTCACCAATTCCTAGAATTAAGGTGGGGAGTCAGTTAGTTAATTTTTCAAAATTTCACTTGCCCATTTATCGTTTCCTTGATGCTTATCCACCAATTAATCTTTTATTATCCTGTAATTTTCCTAAACATACGCATGTATTACGTTTTTAACGCATTATATACGTTTTATTCCAAAATTACGCGTCTAAATATTGAAGTTTGAACAATACTCATTGTTAGGATTCATTGTTAGTACACCCACCTTAATTTGATTGATCCATGACACGTGTCTTTTTATGGACTTTAGGACCGCATGTAATGAAGTTCTACTTCAATTTTTAGATAAGTCCATTTCTAGAGTTTTGATTGTCTAGGCTGAGTATAGTTCGGTTGTATCATTAGCGGTTTAGTGCTTCAAGCCGTCATCTTGAGACCGCCAGCATGGAGTCCTTCAGTTTTCATCAAACTGCAGTTTGCATGTTTGATGAAACCGCCCATCAAGATCATTCTTCAAACCGCCCCTATGCTTGGTGAAACCGCAGAGCAGTTATTGAAGAATTAAAGATATGTCATTTATTCCTTAGACAAACATTCCCATTTTAACCGTAAAAGGATGTTGTTATGTCATGTCAAAATAACTCTAAGTTAACTTGGAGTTTCTGCAAGGAATGTCGGTTTGTCTATCAGTTTGAATTGTTTACCGTTAGTCCTTTCTGCAACAAAGGACAAATGTCAGGTAGTGGTGCAACAACTACCTAGGACTACAAGACAATACCAAGGACGAAAATGACAGCTCAACCAATGGGATTTCGACAGCACTGTACCCTTCAGATTTGATTCAAATCTTTACCCAACGGTCACAAGGGTGCTCTGCCTATAAATAGCCTCCATTATTCAACAATGAAGGTTGCTGAGCTTCAAGAGATTCATTCCCAAGTATTCAAGTTTGCTTTGAAGATTCAAACCCAGATATTCATATCTTCAAACCATCTCCTTATCAAACCCAGTTTTCTTCATCAAAGCTTCAAGCCTAACAACCTTTCATATTCAGCCTTTACACCAAAAGACTTCCATTTGCTCAACCATCATTTAGATACTTAGAGCATTTGATTTCTTTTCACACACACACCCGATTTATATGATCACATAGATTATATACTTCGAAAATACTGGTTGTTATTATAGCTTAGGTTAGACTTATTGTTTAGAGTTTAGATTCATCTTGTAAAACCTCTTCTAAATTAATACAAGTCTAGTAGCTATTAGAAAATCCTAGACTAACCATCTAGGTAGAGGACGTAGTTCATTTAAGAACGAACCTCTTCAATTTGTGTGTTTGATCTTTATTTTCTGTCTTGATATTTATCTTTCTTGTTTGTGGTATTTTAACTTGTCTCCATATACGAAATGACTTGAAAGATGAATTGTGTTTTCCTTTGAACTTTAAGTTTAACTATTCAGTTGCATCATAGTGTTTTCTCAACCTGAGTCAAACCTCCCAACTCTTTAACTAACCTATTTGGCCAAACCGCAAACTCCGCTGTGCATTTTATCATTTTGGTTCTTGTGCTTTGAACCGCAGTTGGCCAAACTGATAAGTACTCGGTTGATTTTAAGGGTATTTTCGAAAAAGTTTTGGACCGCTATTCACCCCCCCTCTAGCGGTTCTATACCTTTGTTGCCCTCTGGGACCAACAAGTGGTATCAGAGCATATCCACCAAACTTGTTTTTACAAGCTTAACCGCTTGGGTGCTGATCAATGGCAAACACAAACACCCATATGATGCAAACATCCAATTCGAATCACTTACCGATTCTGGATGAAGATAGTTTTATCTTTTGGAAAGATAGGATGATGAAACACATGATTTCATGTGATCGTAGACTGTGGACCGCGGTTACTGATGGACCATATGTTCCTATGAAAGCTAATCCACGTGCAGGAACCGCAGGAGAAGAAGCTGAAGTTAAGAAGTTAGAAAGTGAATGGACTGATGCAGACCGCATCAATGTGGATTTTGATGGAAGAGCTATGTCCATGCTAGTGTCAGCTATTGACTTGAGGACTCATTCTAAGGTGCTTCACTGCAAAACCGCAAAGGCTACCTGGGATGCTATAGTTGACTTTCTGGAAGGAGATTCAGATACCAAGAAGAACCGCCTCTATCAACAGAGAAGACTCTTTGACTATTTTGTTAAAGATCCTAAGGAATCTCTTAGACAATGCTATGAGAGGTTTATTGATATTGTTAATGTGTGTTTTTCTCTTGGACATGTCTATTCTAATACAAATTTGAACATGAGATTCATGCAAGCACTTGGTATCAAATGGCTGATCAAAACTACTAACATTGAAGACAACAAGGACTTGGAAGCTCTTGATCTTCGACACTTGTATGCCATGCTGAAGGTTTTTGAATTCAAGCTTGAAGAGGTCCATGAAACCGAAATCAAATTTAAGACACTCTCTCTAGCTGCATTCAATAATACCTCATCTCCCATCTACAATCCAGACCATCATCAAACCGCTCCTCACCTCCACTTGCAAACCGCTACTCCTGACCAAAATTCTCCTAGATTCAATCCTCAAACCGCACCTCCTGAGTATTACCAGCAGTCTCCCCAATCCTATCCTCAATCACATCAACCATATCCTCAACCTTATCAATCTTATCAGCAGTCTCATCAACCCTACACTCCTCCTCAAAGTTCTTATGCTCAGAGTGTAGGATCACAATCCTCAAGTTCTACTCAAGTTGATTTTGATGAAATGGATGATGAAGAATTTGCTTTGTATGTGAAGAAATACACCAAGTTCAGGAAAAACAATAGATCTCAATTTCCATCCAAAGGCCCAGCAAAGTTTGTCCCTCCAACCAGATTCAACAAAACTGCAGATCCCATGACAAGGGATGACTTGGTCTGTTATAACTGCAGACAGCCAGGTTATTTTGCTTCAAGTTGTCCCAAACCGCGTTATGAAGCTGCACCAGCAAAGAAACCATTCAACAAGAAGTTCGTGAAAAGAAGAGGAATGGTAGCTGACCAAGGAGATCAACCGCTGACATGGATGGGTTCAGACTCAGATGAAAGTGATGATGAAGAAACTGCAAATCTCTGTCTCATGGGATTTGAAGAAAGAATTGAAATTGACGAAAGTCTTCCACTGCCAAATCAACAAATGAAGTCGGTTTCACCTAAGACCCCTGAGGCTAGATTAAGCAAAGCTCCTACAACACCAAACTACACTCTTGAGGTTCAAGCAGACCAAAGTCATGATGACCAGGTACTAGAACGTGCTAATATTATATGTCAACAACATGCTGTGCTTAAAAAGGAATATAAACTAATGGCTGCGGAACTTGAAGAATCCCAACGTGTATGTAAATCCCACAAGGAGGAAATTGAAAACCTCAAGCTCCAAATTGCTGGGATATCTACTATTGTGGATGAAAACCGCTATCTGAAGGACAGAACCGAGGTACTTCTCACCCAAATCCATGAGCTTACCGTACAAAGGGATGACCTTCAAAAAGTGATCGATGTATGGACTAAGTCTGGTGTCACCGTGGAACAAATCCTAAATTCACAAATTCCTACTTCGGATAAAAGTGGATTGGGGTTTAAAACCAATGATGGGTGTAATTGTCCTTGTCTCTGTGCCGAAGGTGGTGTGAAACCTATTGAACAAACCAAAGAAATTCTTAAGGTTAATCATGCCGGTAAAAAGGGCTCAAAACAAGAAATTAAAAGGCAAAATTATTTCTTTGAGTACCCTAAAAACCAGACTGGGAGAGATTAAAAGTGGAAAGAGAAATCCATAGCGGCTGAGGCAACCAAGGAAGTATTGAGTGATGAAACCGCTCCTAGTCGGTTTAAGGAAATTCCTATCATTTTCCCTAAAGCCGCACCTAAGAGGAAGGTTGAGCTCAAGAAGGTAATCTTTGTTAAAGCCAAAACCGCTGACCCAGTAAAACATGAGAAACCGAAAGTCAGTAAAGGGTTTGTAAAACCGCAACCAAAACCTGGATTTATTCATTGTGCTATTTGTGTTGATTATGGTCATGGTGCTGGTCATTGTCTTTTAAGGTTCACACCCAATGCCAAGGGACGTAAAAATCCTAAGGTCAAACAGGTGTGGGTCCCAAAAAGCTGCTAACCCTAGGACCCAAAAGAATAAGGGGGACCAAAATCTTTAATGTTTATTTTTCAGATCTTATGCTTTATGGCTGGAACCGCAAAGAAGAATAAGGATCTTTGGTACTTGGATAGTGGTTGCTCACGACACATGACTGGAGATAATGAACTTCTTTGTGATTTCATCAGTATGAGAGGCCCCCCAGTAGTGTTTGGAAATAACAAGAAAGGAGAAACAATAGGATATGGGGCAATCAAACGTGAAAAGGTGACCATTGAAAATGTGTCACTAGTAGAAGGACTCAAGCACAACCTTCTCTCCATATCTCAGTTTTATGACAAAGGAATGAACTGCAACTTTACTTCAACTAATTGTTTCATCAAAGATGCAACTTCCGGAGTTACTCTACTGCCTGGCAACAGAACATGTGATGTATATATGATAGATTTGAGTAATATTGTTTCTATTGCTGACCTATGTTTTGTAGCAAAAAATGTTAGTGAAAGCAGCTGGTTATGGCATAAGCGGCTCAGCCACTTGAACTTCAAGTATCTAGCAAAACTGCAAAGGGATGGTCTTGTCAAATGACTACCCAAAGTGGCTGACCATCATGATAAGAAATGTAAAGCATGCCATCTTGGTAAGCAGCCCAAACAGTCATTTCCAAGCAAAACAGCTTCTTCAACGAACCGCTGCTTACAACTGCTTCACATGGATTTATTTGGACCTGTCCCAACCGCCTGTATAGGAGGAAACCGCTATACCTTGGTGGTTGTTGATGACTTTTCAAGATATACATGGGTGGAAATGATGGCCTCAAAAGATGATACTTATGGCATCGTAACCGCTCTATTTAGACAGCTCCAAACTCAGAAATTGGATGACATTGTTGCTGTGCGTTCAGATAATGGAACCGAATTTACAAACAATGGTGTTGCCCAATATTGTGATGATCATGGAATTGATCATAACTTCTCTACCGCTGGGGTTCCACAACAGAATGGAGTTGTAGAAAGAAAGAACAGGACTTTGATTGAAGCCGGGAAGACCATGATTGCAGAAGCAAAGCTTCCCAAATACTTCTGGGCCGAAGCTGTCAATACCGCATGTTTCACCCAGAACCGCTCCCTAATCATCAAAGTTCACAACAAGACTCCTTATGAATTGTGGAGAGGCAGATCACCCAACATTGCCTTCTTTAAAATATTTGGATGCAAATGCTACATCTTATACAATGGCAGAGAGCATCGAGGTAAATTTGATGCTAAAGCCGATGAAGGTATTTTTGTTGGTTATTCAAAACACTCTAAAGCTTTTCGTTGTTTCAATAAAACTTCATTAAAAATTGTAGAGTCAGTCCATGTTAAATTTGATGAACATGATCTTCTTGAGCCACATATGGCTCCAAATGTTGCTGATGATTTTAGTGGTTTTGAGACAGGTAAATCTTACCCTAATCATGCAACCGCAAATGACCAACCTACTCAAACCGCTCCATCAGGTTCTCCAGCCACTCCAAATCAAACCGAAGGTGTTGCTGTAGAACCGCACTCTTCTGATCCCATTCAAACCGTTGATCCAGTTCCAAACATCACCTTCAATGAATATTTCAATGATTATCAAGAAGAGCCTCCTCTTGAAAATCTTCAAGAAATAGTGGTTCATGAAGACCTCCCTCCAGAAATCAATGAGCATAGAGACCATCCAACAACCAATGTTGTAGGTCCTATCAGTTCTGGTGTTCAAACAAGAGGAAGCGTAACTCATAGAGATAACCACAGTTTGTTCTCAACCGCATTGTTATCTCAGATGGAACCGAAGAAGGTAGATGAAGCTCTAAGTGATCCAAGTTGGGTAGCTGCAATGCAAGAAGAGCTCAATCAGTTTGAAAGATGCAGTGTTTGGACTCTAGTTCCAAGGCCCAGGGATCACACTGTAATTGGAACAAAATGGGTATACAGAAATAAGATGGATGAAAATGGTACTATAACAAGAAACAAAGCAAGGTTGGTTGCTCAAGGTTATAGGCAAGAAGAAGGGATTGATTATGATGAAACCTTTGCCCCTGTAGCCAGACTTGAAGCCAATAGATTGTTCCTGGCCTATGCCTCCTTCAAGAAATTCAAGTTATATCAAATGGATGTGAAGAGTGCATTTCTGAATGGTGAACTACAAGAAGAAGTTTATGTAGCTCAACTGCCAGGATTTGAAGACAACAAATATCCTAATCATGTCTTCAAGCTCAAGAAGGCCTTGTATGGACTCAAACAAGCTCCAAGAGCATGGTATGACACTCTATCTAAATTTCTTATTGAACAAGGCTTCTCTAGAGGTAAAATTGATACAACCCTATTTATTGCTAAACACAAAGGTCATTCATTATTAGTTCAAATATATGTTGATATTATTTTCGGTTCTACTAATGAAACCATGTGTGTTAAGTTTGAGAAGCTTATGAAAGGTAAATTTGAGATGAGTATGATGGGAGAGTTGACATTCTTTCTTGGACTCCAAATCAAGCAATGTCATGATGGAATCTTTATCAACCAAGCCAAATACACCAAAGACTTGATCAAGAAATTTGGGCTTGAAACCGCTAAGCCAGTTGATACCCCAATGCAAAAGGCCTGCAGTTTGGATCAAGATGAACAAGGTAAGAAAGTGAATCAGACACTCTACCGAGGTATGATTGGCTCTCTTCTTTACTTAACTGCAAGTAGGCCAGATATAATGTTCAGTGTGTGTGTTTGTCGTAGATTTCAAGCTGACCCTAGAGAATCTCATCTTATAGCTGTTAAACGTATTATTAGATATTTATGTGGCTCTGTTAACCTTGGACTTTGGTACTCCAAAGAATCTTCATTTGATTTGTTAGGTTATTCAGATGCTGACTTTGCAGCATGTAAGATTGATAGAAAGAGCACTAGTGGTACATATCAGTTCATTGGATCTCGGCTTGTATCATGGTCCAGCAAGAAACAAGCACCGGTTTCAGTCTCAACCGCTGAAGCTGAATACATAGCAGCTGGAAGCTGTTGCTCTCAAATTCTCTGGATGAAACAGCAGTTGGAAGACTATGAAGTATATGAAAAGAATTGCCCTATCTACTGTGATAGTACTGCAGCAATTTCTATCTCCAACAATCCAGTTCAACACTCAAAAACCAAGAACATTGACATAAGATATCATTTCCTCAAAGATCATGTTGAAAAGAAGAATATTTTTCTAGCAAAGGTGGGAACCGGTGATCAAATTGCTGATATCCTCACCAAACCGCTTGAAAATTCAAGGTTCTTTCATTTACGAGGAGAAATGGGTATGCTGGAACTAACTTAATATATTTCATGCCTATTTATTTCTTAGTCTAATAATATTTGTTAAGTATTTTGGCTCTATTAAGAAAAAGGAAATAGTGTTCGGTTCTATCAAAATTGGAAACCGCTATATAAGTTCGGTTGAAGATTCCGGTCAAACCGAAGAGTCAAGAAGAATAATGTCAGTTTGAACCAAACCATAAGGAGAAAGCAAACTATCGGTTTAATCTAGTGAAACCGAAGCACATCTGAGAGATATTAGTTTCATAAAAACCGAGAATGAGAAAAGGTAAGTCGGTTTACTCAAACCGCTCAGGTATGATATTGCACTTTAGTCCCTACTTTATGTCACTTCATTCTTTAAGGATCTTTATGCAATTATCTCTGCCGCATTAAATGCAAATTGACAGGTACACTGACGGTTGAGTTTCCTTCAGCCGTCATGCCCGCTCCACTGCCCGAGGTGGTTAATTGAGTATAAAAGACAAACTAAATTTTAATTTAACTTTTTACCTTCTTACTCTTTTCAGCAAAATCTCTCTCTTTCTCCTCTGCACTCTCTCTGCACTCTCTTTGTTCTCACTCTAAAAATTTCATACTTAAACAATTTTCGAAATGGCACCAAAGAAAACCATTGATCTGGCTTCTACTTCTACATCGTCCAAACCATCTAAGCCCGATATGATATGAATTTCTGAACCCTAACTCAGTTTATTTCATTTGTCCGCCATTGTTGAAGCTTAAAAGCTTGTTCATCTTCCTTTGATCATTTTATGTTTTTTCTTCGAATTTTTGGTTGGCCTGAACTCGCATTGTCCTATATATACTGATTGATTACTTTATTTCATGATTTGTGTTCAATTTTGAGCAAAATCAATTTTTGGGTTATTTGGTGTTCTTGCGCATATTTGCAGATTCTGGGTTCTAGTGTTGTTATTTGCCTTAGCTTATTTAGAACTTTGTTAGAATCTGCCCTTTGTGATCGTTTTGGTATAATTTTTTCATATTTTAGTTAAAATTTTGTTTTGCATGTTCATACTCTGTTCTTTGTGTTCTTCGTGCATTCAAACTCTTTTTCAAAATTTTCTCTCTTTGATCCATTTTATTCTTACTGTTCATTTACTTTTATGTTTTTACTCTTTTACCCTTACTTTTCTTGAACCGCATTTTTTCATTGTTAGGATTCCTCGTTATAGTTTGTAAATCTTACTCAAACCGCGGTTTGCTTAAGGTTTCAAACTGCCATTCTTCAAATTACTTCTAACTTAGAATATCTTTCAGGATCCTTCAAACTTTGTCCCCGGTTATAGAATTCTAAAGGAGGAATTCAAGCAAGATGCAGTTGGGAGGAAGCTACTCAAAATGCTTGGAGATGCTAAGCTTCTACCCTTGTTCCTAATGGATGAACCCCAATTTGTAACAATTATCTGTGCTGAATTTTTTGAGAATGGGATCTCCACAAATGCTGCCTTGCTGGATGTAAGAGGAGAACCGATAAGGGATCTGGAAACCGGAGAAGTGAAATTTGAAGATCCTATCAAGTCCACGGTTTGTGGCAAGCATGTGGTCCTAACCGCTTCCAAGATCGCAGTTCTAGCTGGTCTTGAGAACTCTGGAGTTATGGGGATCAAACCAGAACTTCTGAGCAGTACTACAATGGAGCTAATTGGAGTTAATTCTTTCTCCACCAAGAATTCCTCCAAGAAGGATTTTGGAGAGGTTATGTCACTGCTATGTGATTTGGTAGATACTGGGGTTATGTGCAAAAATGGAAACCATAACAACTTTACCAGTGAGCAGTATGCTTACTGTGTGGCAATTCTTAAAGGGAAGAAACTGCACTGGCCCAAGGTTGTGATGAAGGAGATCATCAATGCCCTAAACCGCCTCCATGCTGCTAAAGCCGCTGGGAAGTCCAAGATCAGGACCCACTGCAGGCTTCTGACTAAGTTTTTGCACCAAGACACTGACATCTTCAAGTTTTCTACAGAAAACAAGGACTATTGGTTGGATCCAATTGAGAAGTCTATTTTTGGATCGCCAAAGTTTGATGCATTCAGAACCGCATTTGGATGGCGGTTTGCACAGGCCGTATGGAATGAGGATCCCTTGCCTGAAGCCAAACGTGGCCCTTTCCCTGAAGCTCGGCTCAACAAGTCAAACAAACCGTATGCTGGTGCCATTGCTGATCAGGACCATGCTACGATGTTAAGGAATGAAGGTCAGACTGCCACTTTGAACAGATTGGGGTTGAGTCAGTTAGCTCAAACCGCGGTACAGGCTGAGGGGGAGCCTGCAGTTCGGTCTAGACCTGCGGCTCGTCCCAAGGAAACCGCTGCTCTAAGAAAAAGGAAGGGAACCGCCCAAATTCCCTCAGTTATTACTAAGGCAGACCTAGCCAAACCTCCCTCTAAACCCTCATCCAAACCGCTCTCTAAACCTTCATCTTCTTCATCTTCATTCCTACCAATCAAACTTTCCCCTACCTTTTCAAAACCTCCAATTCCAAATCCTCAAATTAAACCTCTCTCTCCATTACATCAGAATGTGGAGAAATCTCTGAACTTTGCTATGGATGCCTCCTCTCTCAAAGCTGCCAAAGCCAAATCCATTCCAGAACTCATTCCTTCACCTCATCTTTTCCTCCCTATCTCATCTCCTCCTAAACCTTCAACTTCTAAACCGTCATCTGTTCAGTTCTCTGAAGAACAGTTGGCTGAGATTTATAAAGCCTTTCCCAACCTTAAACCTTCTACTCAAACCGAGCCTGAGCAAACCGAAGAGTCTGAGGCTGCGGTTCAGCCTGAGCAGACCGAAGTGTCTGAGGTTGCGGTACAGCCTGAGCAAACCGAAGAATTTGAGGCTGCGGCTATGCCTGAGCAGACTGATGCGTCTGAGGCACTTGGTGAACCTGAGCAAGACATTGAAATCCTTGAGGTTCAACCGCCGAAGAAAAGAGGAAGGTTAGTAAAGAAAAGTGATTTTGTGGAACATTGGCAGTCAAGGCCACCAGGAGCAGTAGACTTCAGTGAGGCTGACTACAAAAGAGATCATTCACCTCATGAAGGCTCATTTGCTAAGGAGCTAAGAAAAAGGGCTGAAATGAGGAAGGCAGGCATCGATCCTATGATGATTGAGGACTCACCTCCAACACTTAAGAGAAAACTGAACTTTGATTCACCAGAACATACTCCATCTTCATCTCCAGACTTACCATATGCTGCAGCGGTTCAACCATCACCAGTTCTCTCAACTGCTCAACCTTCGGTTTCTACATTTTCGGCTCAACCATCTTCGTCGGTTCAACCGCTAGCTTTAACTGAAGTTCAACCGTCGGTTCTATCTACTGTTTCTCCGTCGGCTCAGACAACGGTTTTAATTATCAAACCGAAAACAAGGAAAAGGAAGAGTGCTGCTGAACTGGCTTCCTACTTGAAGCGGTTCAAATCAGAGACTTTAAGGGATAGAAGGGCTGGGGCTCGTGCTCGTGCCGCTGCTAAAGCCGAAGAAAGGTTTCTCAAGTCAGGCCGCCCCAACCCTTATGCAATTTTTCCCAAAGATGATATGGAAGCTGTTGTGGACCAAATCATTCTAGCCGCTGCAGAACAGATCTTGGCTGAAATAGCCTATCAGGTTATGAATGATCCCACTCTTGCCTCCAAATTCTTTCTGTTCTTTAATTGTCTTTGCATTCCCAATCTCTATAGAATATTCATTGTGCCTTCTCCTTCCATCTTTCTCTATGATGACTATATGAGATATGATGTTCCTCCTCCTCAAACTGAAATTATTCCTTATTATTTTTCCCTTCCTTTTGACCCCATAGAATTTGAAACCGCCATTAGGGTGTCTATGGGTGAAACCTTAGAAGATGCACATACTCTCCTGAAAGGCAAATCTAAACTGCATTCTTCTCCTTCCCTTCAAACCGATGATACCATCTCTCTTTCTTCCGATGATGAGTCTGTGTCAGACTACACTCCTTCTGATGAACCTCCTCCTTCATTTTCTTCCTACCCAGTTTTACCACTTCGTGCCTCAACCGCCGATTTGATAGATGCGGTTAGGAACATTCAGTTTCATCAGCAAGCCGCCACTTCTCGGTTTGACACACATCTCCTCACTATTCAGTCTGATCTTGATGCCATTAAGGGGGAGAGAGTGAATGATATTTTTGAGATAAAAAATATGCTGAAAGGAGTTTTGGAGAATCAACTTGCCCTTCAAGACATGGTCAGAACCAACCATGAGATTTATTCCTTAAAGCAGCAGGCAGTTGATTCCAGGATGGACTCTATTGAAGGAAAGCTTGACATCTTGGCTCAACATTCTTTTGACAGCACTGAGCATTTAATGCTTAGAATCGGCAGATTAGTCAGACAAACTGCTGCTATTGAAACTAGAATCAACGAACCTACTGTGGTTCGGCTTCGTGCAGCAGATTTGATTGTTGAAACCGTTCATGCCTCCAGTTCAGGAAATGCTGTTCCAACCGAGAATGCCAATGTTGATCAAGCCGCCCCAGATCAAGCTGCAGTTGATGATCAAGCCGCGCAAGCCAATATTGCTGAAAATGCTGAAGATGTTATAGCTCCTACTGCCGGTGATGAGATAGACTAGATTGTAATTTCTAAGTCTTTTGTGTTTTCTCTTATAATTCATGTACTTTGTAAGTTTCAAACCTTTATGATTGAATTATAATTCCTTTATGATTGAATTATAATGAGAATGACTGCATAGCATTCTGTTTCCAAAACTTTGTTTATTCAAACTGCTTGTTTGTGAAACAATGCTTGCATTTCTTAAAACCTCATGAACTACATTAATCATGAAAATACTTTTAAGTGCATTATGTTTTAAACATTCAGTTTAAACATGCATTTCTGATTCTCAAAATCATATCATTCTATATGCATCTGAATGTATTTATTTTTTATCGTTTCTTCATTTCCTTAGTTTTTGATAGATTAGAAATCTATAATCTAGCATAGTGTGTGCATTGACTTGGGACATGCAATTTCATGAAATTTATTTCGGACATGTTCTTACCAAGTACAATGTTTTGCTATTAGCATAGTGTGGTAATGGCATCAATCAAATAGGGGGAGATTGTTAGGATTCATTGTTAGTACACCCACCTTAATTTGATTGATCCATGCCACGTGTCTTTTTATGGTCTTTAGGACCGCATGTAATGAAGTTCTACTTCAATTTTTAGATAAGTCCATTTCTAGAGTTTTGATTGTCTAGGCTGAGTATAGTTCGGTTGTATCATTAGCGGTTTAGTGCTTCAAGCCGTCATCTTGAGACCGCCAGCATGGAGTCCTTCAGTTTTCATCAAACTGCAGTTTGCATGTTTGATGAAACCGCCCATCAAGATCATTCTTCAAACCGCCCCTATGCTTGGTGAAACCGCAGAGCAGTTATTGAAGAATTAAAGATATGTCATTTATTCCTTAGACAAACATTCCCTTTTTAACCGTAAAAGGATGTTGTTATGTCATGTCAAAATAACTCTAAGTTAACTTGGAGTTTCTGCAAGGAATGTCGGTTTGTCTATCAGTTTGAATTGTTTACCGTTAGTCCTTTCTGCAACAAAGGACAAATGTCAGGTAGTGGTGTAACAACTACCTAGGACTACAAGACAAAACCAAGGACGAAAATGACAGCTCAACCAATGGGATTTCGACAGCACTGTACCCTTCAGATTTGATTCAAATCTTTCCTCAACGGTCACAAGGGTGCTCTGCCTATAAATAGCCTCCATTATTCAACAATGAAGGTTGCTGAGCTTCAAGAGATTCATTCCCAAGTATTCAAGTTTGCTTTGAAGATTCAAACCCAGATATTCATATCTTCAAACCATCTCCTTATCAAACCCAGTTTTCTTCATCAAAGCTTCAAGCCTAACAACCTTTCATATTCAGCCTTTACACCAAAAGACTTCCATTTGCTCAACCATCATTTAGATACTTGAGCATTTGATTTATTTTCACACACACACCCGATTTATATGATCACATAGATTATATACTTCGAAAACACCGGTTGTTATTATAGCTTAGGTTAGACTTATTGTTTAGAGTTTAGATTCATCTTATAAAACCTCCTCTAAATTAATACAAGTATAGTAGCTATTAGAAAATCCTAGACTAACCATCTAGGTAGAGGACGTAGTTCATTTAAGAACGAACATCTTCAATTTGTGTGTTTGATCTTTATTTTCTGTCTTGATATTTATCTTTCTTGTTTGTGGTCTTTTAACTTGTCTCCATATACGAAATGACTTGAAAGATGAATTGTGTTTTCCTTTGAACTTTAAGTTTAACTATTCAGTTGCATCATAGTGTTTTCTCAACCTGAGTCAAACCTCCCAACTCTTTAACTAACCTATTTGGCCAAACCGCAAACTCCGTTGTGCATTTTATCAGTTCGGTTCTTGTGCTTTGAACCACAGTTGGTCAAACTGATAAGTACTCGGTTGATTTTAAGGGTATTTTCGAAAAAGTTTTGGACCGCTATTCACCCCCCCTCTAGCGGTTCTATACCTTTGTTGCCATCTGGGACCAACACTCATTTTCAGGAATAGATTTAGGTTTGATTACAAATAATCTTTTATTAGTATAACATGCATATTTACCAACTATGAGACAGAAACAACCCAGGACCAAATTACCCTTTCTCAAATTTTTGTTTTTAGAGAAATGTGTTTGAGCGGAAAATTGAAATAGAAAGGGGCTCAGCTTACTTCAACCATTATTTATATATTAAATAAGCGTGCAAAATTAAACTAAGAACCTTAAACCGATACGGAGGGTGTAATACACCAAAAGGTGCAGATACTAGTGTGCCCAAAATCTTAAGGAAACATATACTCCATCCGTCCCGGCAAAAGTGATACTAATGGTCAAATTGACTAAACTTTGACCAACAATCTAAATATAATATAATGATCATAATGAAAATTTAAAAAGTGTTATTGTACCACCATTTATAATATACCTATATATAAAGGCTCAAGTCATTAGAGCCACTTTCTATTTCAGTTTCTCTCCAAAACTCTAACCTAGACTATATTTTGGCCAGATACATTAGCTCCAATTTTAATTGTCAAAAATACATTCATTACAAATCCCAAAAAGATCTCTTTCTCAATTTTTCTTTGTCCTTAATAAGTCCCAGCATAATGAATACCAGCATTAATAGTTTAATAGACAAATTAATTGATACATTTACATTGGGTTCTACTATTTACACATATTTTTTATTACAAAAATTGTGCAAAAAGCCAAAAAATTTAACTAACCAAATAATTATGAAACGACAGTTACATACACATCATTTGTTTTTATTGATTTTCATTTGGCTTTTATTTTTCAAATATTATTGGATTAACCAATTGTTAGCATAAAAATGTCAAGTCAAAATATTACATTTCCTAATTGTACAAACGAATCTACAAAAATGTATTTTGATATATATATCTAATCTGTTTTGTTAAAAATGTATATCTAATCTTTTTTCTCTACTAAATTTTTACTAATCTACTACAGTATTGATGTAGTAGCATTTTTTTCTTCTAAATAAAGTCATTAATGTTTTTTTAAGCATATTGTTATTATAATTCTCTTAAAAGCTAAAATTTTAGTGACCATTTTTTAAAGAGTAATACTATAAGTTTAAATTTGAATGAGTGTTATTTAGGTGAACTTTCATAAAAAAAAAAAAGAAAGAAAAGAAAAATAAAATAAAAATAGGAAGTCTTGTGTGAGACGGTCTCACACATGAGACGGGTCTTGATAAGAGAGGAAATGGGCTAGCACTGCCCCGCTCATAGAGGGCAAACCAATTACTCTCTAAACGAGACCCGTCTCACATGTGAGAACGTCTAACAAAAGTTTTTATCATAAAAAATTGATAAATAAAATCATGGGAAAGTAGTTTCAAAAACTAAGATAATTAATTTATATTGAAATTTAAGTTAAATTTTTGTGTGTAATAAATTATTTATTTATAGCTAAAACAATAAACAAATGTTTTTTTTTTTTCTAAGGCTATAAGATACTTTTTTTTTCAAGAAAAACAATTTTTTAATAGTTATGCAAATAAAATGAGATAGTTATAATGATTATATTATTTTATTTTTTGTCATTTATAACAAGAAAATTGGTCGTGCGTTTAACGCACTGGTGTTAGACTAGTTTTCAATAACAATTTTTAAATTTTCATTAGGATCATTATATTATATATAGATTGTTGGTCAAAGTTTAATCAGTTTGACCACTAGTACCACTTCTGCTGGGACGGAGGGAGTATTTATTAGTTTCTCTATTGTTAATGAACTAGTATCCAAAAGCCCGTGCCCGGATCAGTTCAAAAACAATGACAGTACAAAATAATGATAGTATGAGAATGAGTTATAGACATGATAATAGTACAGTGAGTGACATTATAATCACGATGAAAGTGTGAAGTATGTCTAAAATCATGTAATCCACCTTATTAATATCAACAGAGATATACAAAGAACGTAAACCGAAACTCACCTTCTACCCAGACTCAAGAATATCAGCAGTCCGTCTCCGCATTTTTGCAATGTCAAGCCATGCGCTAGATTAAATGATCAAGTGAAGAGTATCAATTGATTATGTACTCTGCAATTGTAACTGCTGATACATACCTGTAGAAGCTTTGAAATTTGAAATACCTTTTCCTAAAGGAGTCAAACGTTTTGCTGCGGATGATGTTGAGCGGCTT
>JAOWBW010000541.1:819971-881193 GCA_026119855.1 Campanula takesimana
TGTCTAACTTGTTTTAGAGTCGCCACCTATGTTTTGAGGAACATAAGAAAAACCTATTGATTGTAGCCTAAGTTTTGATTACGAAAACAGAGATTCTTTGTTTGAGGTTCGGGGGGTTTAGATTACGAGATGGGAAGTACCGAAACACCACTCTCGCCCAACTAAAGTTGGTCTTGCTTGATCAAAATCTACATGAATAATAACGTTCTTCTTCTTCTTCTTTAAGTTATGAAAAGGGGTTTAAATAGAGTTTGGAATGTAGGAGATAACTCCTTAACCAACCTCAATGAGATGAGGTGATCATTAGAGTCATGTCCCAAAATGATTTGGGTGATTGCACATTGATTAAGAGTAAAAGAGAGAGAGAGATGAAGTAGAAAAGAAAGGAAAAAGATAGACTTTTACCCACAATTTGAAGAACTTCAAATATTGCTTGAAGAGATCCTTGGAGAACCTTTAGAAAGTGATTTTTGGTATAGTTTTTTTGTAAGTTCAATCTTCCGTCCTTGAAATGGAGGTAAAGAGAGGTTTTTATAGTGAAAGAGGGGTGTTTTTGGTGCCAAAACTCAGTCACAAGAAATCCTTCCCGGGCAAAATCCTGTAAATTGAGCAAGGGAGGGAATCCTGGCCAGAAATCTGTAACTGACGCCCAGAGGCACGCGCTTCTGCTTTGGGGGCGGGAGGCGCGCGCGCCTGGCTCCTAGTGTCGGAGGCGCGCGACTCAGAGAAGGCAATTTGACAGAATGACTAGAAAGTCAGCCCTGTCATTCAGTTTAGTCCCTGGACTTAACGAAGTCAGTCAGGAACTTAACGAAGTGACATAACTAACGAGAAACACTTAAAATGGGGAGAACACAAAATCAAATGTGCAATTGGGGTGAGCGTCCAAGGCGGGGTGTCTACAGAGCCCCTCGGAGACGTGGACTGCAAAGCAAACGCGTCGACAAAAGTTAAAAACACCCGCCGAGGACATCACCAAGAAAAGCAAAGACTCGATGAAAGCAGGAATTTGAAATTGCGAGAGATAGTGGTGCGCTCCCTGTGTGAGCGGCTTTTGTTGATAGAGGGGGGTGGCATGATCCGTTAGGTGAACCTGCCGGCTGAATGTTTTGAATGAGGCCGTTAGTGAACCGGTTTGATGAATCCGTTAGTGAATCCCTTGAATGAGTCCGTCGGTGAACCTTGTTGACGAATCCGTTAGTGAATCCGTTTGATGAATCCGTTAGTGAATCCCTTGATGAGTCCGTTGGTGAACCTTGTTGACGAATCCGTTAGTGAATCCGTTTGATGAATCCGTTAGTGAATCCCTTGGATGAGTCCGTTGGTGAACCCTTGTTGACGAATCCGTTAGTGAATCCGTTTGATGAATCCGTTAGTGAATCCCTTGGATGAGTCCGTTGGTGAACCCTTGTTTACGAATCCGTTAGTGAATCCGTTTGATGAATCCGTTAGTGAATCCCTTGGATGAGTCCGTTGGTGAACCCTTGTTGACGAATCCGTTAGTGAATCCGTTTGATGAATCCTTAGTGAATCCCTTGGATGAGTCCGTTGGTGAACTCTTGTTGACGAATCCGTTAGTGAATCCGTTTGATGAATCCGTTAGTGAATCCTTTGGGTGAGTCCATTGGTGAACTCTTGTTGCGAATCCGTTAGTGAATCCGTTTGATGAATCCGTTAGTGAATCCCTTGGATGAGTCCGTTGGTGAACCCTTGTTGACGAATCCGTTAGTGAATCCGTTTGATGAATCCGTTAGTGAATCCCTTGGATGAGTCCGTTGGTGAAACCTTGTTGACGAATCCGTTAGTGAATCCGTTGAGAGGCCGTTAGTGAACCTTGAGGACGAATCCATTAGTGAAATCCGTTGATGAAATATTGCTTTGAAGTCTCGTGCCACTTGGAGTCCACACTTGACTTTTTGAATTGTGGGGTGTGGGCACAGTTGGCCGTGACCAGAAAAATGTTCCTGCTGGGGATGAAATGTTGAGATTGACTCTTGAGGGGGGTGTGGCACCCGTGACAGAACTTAGGGAGTTCGGAATCCGTGGGAAACCTTGATACGATGCATGGATTCTTGCATGGGAGACTGCTTCTGAACCTGCCTGATGATGGGAAGGGCGCGCGTCCGGGCCTCGTTTTGGGATGCGCGGCACCTCAGATGAGTATGTCGGGAGGCGCGCGCCTGGCGCATAAGTTCAGCATATTTAAACAGGCTGTTCGCTGTTTTAGGCCAGTTTTCAAAATTTGAAGAACCCTCCAAATTCCAAGCCCAATTTTCGTAGAGAAATCACCCCAAAACACTTTCTTCTACTGCTCTAGGATCAATTCCGTCAAAGAAACGATGTCGGATCGTCAGCAATCACCTCCGTTTGAGATGCCACACAGGGCGAGGAGCCCGAAATTGGGGTTGAAGCTATGGACCCGAGCTTGCTTACTTTCCGGCCTCATACCACTATTTCTCACTTCGTGACTTCGAGTTTGGTAAGAATGCCTCACCTTTCTTGTCGATTTCGGGTTTCATGAAGTTCTGTTTTCTTTACCCGACATATTGCTGCGCAGCTTTATTGATCATTCTTTGCATGTTGTTTGTTGTTGCTGATTTGTTGTAAGAAACATGTTGGGATGTCCATTTTCATGTTCACACACCTGCTTGTACATTGTTCTGCCATTGAAATCTCTGTGTTGAGTTCGCCCGTTTTTCTAGCAGTCATGCTGATGAAATTTTCGTTGTTCCTTGTTCTTTTTCAGGAGTGGAGCCACCTATCGGAGATTCGAGGCGGAGCTCATGGTCCAGTGGCCATTTGGAACAAATTGCCCGAAAATGTGAGGGCTCGAGTTCAGGCTACCCACTTTGCCTTTTTATCATTAGTCTGCCGGCACTGAAGAATGACCCGGACGTTATTCAGGCTTTGAGAGAGAGATGGTGGGACACCACCCTACTTTTCATTTGCCCATGGGGAGAGTCACGATGACGCCCACGACTTTACGGCATTGACTGGTCTGCCGTTTGCTGGGGAGCCTGTCCTTTGCGTTTTGAGGGGGACCCTTAGGACTGCCGACAAGCTGTTGGCTCTCGTTGACTGTGGCTTCCCGGTGAAGAATTTCCGGGTCACTTGTGGGAGCATCCGCCGATATTTTAGCATTCTTGCAGCTGAGCCTCTGGGTGTCACTGCTGACGCGGGTAGATGCTGTGGCCCGTTGTTTTATATGGTACTTGCTGTCTCATACCCTGTTTGCTAGTGGAGGGTCCTCGGCCTCTTTGGCTTTGCTTGACTTGTTGGTAGACTTGGACCAGGCCGGTCATTACAACTGGGGTGCAGCGGCTTGGCTGCTTGTTATCATGGTATGGATCTGACTAGCCGCTCGACCACCAGCTCGGTCACGGGTTTCAGCCTGTTGTGGGAGGTATACTGCTTTCCTTTTCTTTTCGGCCTTCTTGTCATTGCTTTACTGTATCTTTGAACTGTCATTTAATTCTGCTCTTTGCCTCTGTTTTGCAGCTATGGGCCTTTGCTGTTTTGGAGCTGAGGGACTTTAAGATCAACAGAGAAGGTCAGCCCCAGTATCCGGACTGCGTGAGGTGGTCATATAGGGAGAGGAACGTGAGGACCGGCACTGCTCCCATCAGCCTGCTTTCAGCTCGGCGCCACTTGGATTCTTTGAGGCCGGAGGCTGTCGCCTTTTCTTTGTTTCCGTGGAGAGCTATCTATGCCTTTGTTGAGCATACCCTGATTTCCACCCGTCGAGGCTCCTGATGAGCTCAGTGGAGTGTATGGCGATGTACCTTGGAGAGAGAGTGTTTTGGCAGCATGGTGGTCAGGTGACGGACTTCCACCACCCTCCTAGGCCAGCGGTTCCTGATGTCCGCTTTCTGTCCTCGTAATTGGAGGGCTCTTTCAGAGGCAGACCGGGCAGTCTATCTTGCGGGGTTGATGCTGTCCCTTTCATTCATCTGGAGCAGGATTACGGTTTATTCCGGAGCACACCTCCAGCAGGGTTTCATGTTCACTGATCCGAGGGAGACACATGTTGCTCCGCAGACTTCGGCCCGATTCTATCCCACCGGTGCTGGATATTGCTTCGATCCTCCTTTGCCTCCTCCTACTACACTTATTCAAACTTCGGGGTCTTTGAGGAGCAGAGGGAGATTGTTCCCGAGGATAAGTCACCGGAGAGAGAGCCCTCCCGCTCAGGTGGCTGTGGTAGTTTTTTTCTGACCATCTTTGCATTTTCTCAGTTCTAGTCTTGTTTTTTCTGTCCTTTGTATTGATATAATTTCTTTTCCCTGTTCTTTGTTGCAACAGGTGCCCGTAGCTGCTTATAGGTACTTGGGTAGGCAGAACAAAGGAATGAGGCGGAGGCTCCGCCAGCTGGAGGAGAGGTGTGCTGGAGCTGTACAGGGATATTGCTGCCATGACTAGAGGTGCTGCCGGTGCATGTCTCTGGTGCTGCGAGAGGAGCTGCCCGAGGTGCTCGGGGCATGGACGAGGCTGCAGGGATGCTGCACTGGACATTGATGAGGCTGTCTCTTCAGCGAGGCAGTCGCTGAGCAGGAGTCTGAGCCACGGAGGTAGCCATAGTAGGAGCCTGAGCCGAGAGGGTAGCCAGAGCCGGGGCGGTGCCGTTCATCAGGAGAGCTGCCAAGAGGACCCGTCCTGATGTTGTGATTGAGACATCTGAGTCTGAGGATGATGATGACGATGATGATGATGAGGATGATGATGATGAGAGGAGACCGAGAGCGGTAGCAGGGGGTGAGCACAGTGTTGGTGATGACGTGCCCGAGCTGTTGTGGCTGAGAGAATGAGGGATTGAAACATTTTTACTTTTGCCTGTAATAACATTTACATGTATTTACACTCCTAGTTATCTTTCTACTCATTTTATGTTCTATATAGCGACTCGATCTTAGATGTCGACTCTTTACAAACAAATGTGTGCCCAAAGGATGCCTGTTGTCGATGCTTGAACCTTTTTGGTTGCTGGGATCTGATTTGCTGTAGGTTGATATGTTGAAGTGCTTGGGTTCTGTTCTGAACTCACAAGGCTGTTTCTGTCTGAACTGCTGTCAAAGGGCGCGCGCGTCGGGCCTTGCTTGTGGAGGCGCGCGCGTTGTGCAGCCTTGGTCGGAGGCGCGCGCTTCTGGCCTGCTGAATTACAGCCCCTTTCTTTTCTGATCAGAATGTTCCAACAGCTATAACTTTTGAACCATTTTCGACACAGAATGGTCACACAGCATTCTTTTGCAAACACTTTCTCCTCTTAAAACCACAAAATTCTTGTCAAATGGCCCCAATGACTTTCTCTTTGAAGTTAAGGTTTCCGTCCCCGAGGGTGAGAAGTCCGTTCCAATGGTGAATGCCGTTCCAGCTGTGGGGTCCGTCCCAATGGTGGAGAAGCGTCCGAGCGTTTTTGATCGTTTGGGAAGGCCCAATGACGATGTTGTTGACCCCGTGAGACTGGTGGTTCATGTGCGGGACTATAGACCCCGTCATTTTCCCAAAAAGAAGAAGGTAAAGGAAATTCCTCCTATGTGTGGAAGCGTCCCATGGTTGTCCCCGCTAAGGCTCCGCTTGATAAGGGCAAAGGGAAAGCCGTTGATGAAGCTCCGTCCCGTCCTAGCGTTTTCTCTCCGTCTTGGCGGTCCCAGAATGTTCGTCCCCGTCCAAGAAGACTAAAGGGCATAACAAGAAGCAATGGGTTCCCAAACCTAAGAAAGATTAGATTTTTCTTTGTACCCCAAGAGATTGCAATTAGACCACTTTGTTTTAGGATTTAATATTTTGATGTCTTTTGTTGCTCAATAAATCCGTTGTAATGGCTCGAATAATTCATTGAATGAATAAGAATTGCATTTTGTTACTTGAAGTGAATTGGGTATTTTTTG
Source organism: Campanula takesimana (assembly GCA_026119855.1). NCBI lineage: Eukaryota > Viridiplantae > Streptophyta > Magnoliopsida > Asterales > Campanulaceae > Campanula > Campanula takesimana. The sequence continues at coordinate 825,857 of JAOWBW010000541.1, forward strand.
ATATGTTTTAGACCGCACCCGAAGGTTGCCTACGTTCCTCCAGTTGGGAGGCTCAGGTCTTCGTAGTTCAAACAAACAAAGACCATTTTTTTTTTCTTTTTTTTTCTTTTTTTTTTTTTTTTTTGTGTGCACCCTGTTTTTTGCCTAGACCGCCCTTTAGGGTTTTCAATCTAGCGGGCTTCTTTTTTGCACGTGCTCTAATTTTTGCCTAGGCCGCCCTTGCGGGTTTTCAACCTAGCGAGCGATTTTTTTTTTTTTTTATTTTTTTTATTTTTTTTTTATGGTCTTTGTTTATTAAGCGTAGAACCTCTTGAGCTTGTCGATGTTGACCTCCTTTGGCAGCTGGTCACCATCTAAATCCACGAACCGGACTGCACCACCACTTAGTATCTTTTTGACCACGTACGGACCGATCTATCGGGGTCCCCATTTCCCCAGGGGATTCATGGCATTAGGAGGATGTTGTCTTAAGACCAAATCTCCCACATTGATGTTTCGAGGCTTCACCTTTTTGTAGAAAGCTGTTGCCATCCTTTGCTGATACGCCCTTGTGCGTTCGAGTGCTCTTAACCTTTTTTCGTCGAGCAAGGCTAGTTGTTCATATCGACTTTGCATCCAGTCGACCTCGTTGACTTGATTCTCGAGGAGGACCTGTAGAGATGGGACTTCAAGTTCGATAGGGAGTACGGCTTCAGAACCATAGACTAATGCATAGGGAGTTTCTCCTGTTGCAGACCGTATTGATGTGCGGTAGCCCCACAATGCTAGAGGTAGCTTCTTGGGCCAATCCCTTCCTGTTGAGGCCATTTTCTTGACGATGGTCTCGATGGTTTTTATTTGCTGCTTCGACCGCGCCATTTGCTTGGGGACGGTAAGGAGATGACTTGTGCTTGGTGATCTTGTATTCTACCAAAAGTGCATCCATTTCTTTCTCAAAGTGAGAGCCGTTGTCGGAAATGATTTCATGAGGCACGCCGTATCGGCACATGATGTTAATTTTTACAAATTCGGCCACTTTCTTGCGTTGAGGGTCCGATAGGCTTGTGCTTCGACCCACTTTGTGAAGTAGTCGACTGCCACTAGGACGAATGACTGCCCATTGCTCCCGGAAGGATGAACTTTACCGATGATGTCTATCCCCCAACAAGAGAAAGGCCAAGGTGTGACCATGTTGTAAAGTTGCGAGGGTGGAGCATGTTGTAGATTAGCGTGGAATTGGCACTTAGCACACCTTTTGACTTTCTCGATACAGTCTCGTTCCATAGTGCTCCAATAGTAACCAATGCGGAGTATCTTCTTGACTAGCATAAACCCATTCATGTGGGGTCCACACTCTCCTTCGTGCACTTCACACATTATTTTTGACTTCGACCTCATTGGCGCATAAGAGATTGATCCCGTCGTGGTGCCTTTTATAGACTCGGTCCCCAATCAGTACGTACCGAGAGGCTAACCTTTGCAGAGCTGCTTGAGACTTCTTATTGATATTCTCGGGATAAGTGCCATCTTTGAGGAAATTCATGATATCCGAATACCACGGAGAGTTTGTTTGAACCTCGTTGATCTCGATACTCATGCAATATGCCGGACTGTTCCTTCGGGCAATTTTGAAAGGCTTCACCATTTTCCCTTTGGGCATTTCGACTAATGAAGCTATGGTGGCCAGTGCATCGGCGTAGCGATTTTTATCCCTTGGCAGGTAGTTGAAAGTGATCTCTTGGAATTGTTCAACCAGTTCTTCTAGGTGCTGACCATACTGTTGGAGAGTCGGGTCTTGGGTTCGCCACTTTCCCGATTGTTGATTGATAAGGAGCAAAGAGTCGCCGAATACTTCTAGTTCTGTGATGTTTCTATCGAGAGCTACTTCGAGCCCTTCTATACATGCTTCGTACTCGGCAATGTTGTTGGTAGCTTCGAATTCCAGGCGGATGGCAATGGGAGTGTAGATGTCTTTTGGATCGACAAGCAATACTCCTATACCAAAACCATGTTTATTGGCGGCGCCATCGAAAAAAAGTTGCCACTTAATTTCCTCGGTTGCAGTACAAATTAAATGCTCGTCGGGGAACTGTACATCTTCCCCCTTCACTTCGTCACACGGGAATTCGGCAAGCTGGTCACTAAACACTTTCCCCCTGACGGATTTTAGTGTGACGTAAGTGATATCATAGCCGGCGAGCATGAAGTACCATTTGGCTATTCTTGTTGACATGAAAGGCTTCTCGAAGATGTAGCGGAGCGGGTCCACCTTTGCTACTAGCTTGATCGGAAAAGCTTCCATATAGTGTTTGAGCTTTTGAGTGACCCAGACCAATGCTGCACATGACTTCTCTAAGACAGAGTAGTTCTTTTCGCCTCCTTGGAATCGGCGACTGACAAAATAAATGGTGTTCTCCTTTGTGGACTCTCGTTGCTCTTGTGCTAACATAGCCCCTAGGGCTTCATCATTGACAGTGAGATAGAGCAACAGAGGTTTCTCCTTATGCGGCGGAACTAGAACAGGAGGGCACGTCAAGTAATGCTTCACTTGATCGAAGGCTTCTTGGCACGCGTCGGTCCATTCTAGAGCCACATTCTTCTTGAGTAGCTTGAAGATTGGCTCGCACATGGAAGTGAGTTGGTGCACAAACCGACTGATGTATTGTAGTCTGCCTACGAAACCTTTAATCTCTTTCTGTGTCTTTGGAGGAGGCATGTCAATGATTGCCTTGATTTTGGAGGGGTCTACTTCAATTCCCCTTTCAGTGACCATATAACCAAGAACTTTGCCTCGGATAACCCCGAACGTGCACTTTGCAAGGTTGGGCCTCATCTTGTGTTGACGAAGCCTTTCGAAGAACTTGCGGAGATCGATTAAATGTTGACCATCGGTCCCTTTGGAGTGAATGATCATGTCGTCCACATAGACCTCGATTTCTTTGTGGATCATATCGTGGAACAAGTCTGTCACGGCTCTGTGGTAGGAAGCCCCAACATTTCTTACCCCAAATGGCATGACTGTGTAGCAAAAGGTACCCCACGGTGTTGTGAAGGCTGTCTTATATTGATCTTTCTCGGCCATGAGAATCTGATTGTACCCAGCGAACCCATCCACGAATGAGCGAACCTCGTAGGCAGCAGTGGAGTCGACTAGCATGTCGATATTAGGGAGTGGAAAATCATCCTTTGGGGAAGCTTTGTTTAAATCCCGGAAGTCCACACAAACTCGAACCTTGCCGTTTGCCTTCCTGACTGTCACGATGTTGGCTAACCATGTCGGATACTCGATAACCTTGATGAAACCCACACTGAGGAGCTTCTCAATCTCTTCTTTGACCTGCAGAGACCATTCTGGCTTGATCTTTCTGAGCTTCTGCTTTACTGGCCTGGCATCTTCTCTGATCGGAATCCTGTGCTCCGCTACCTTTCTGTCCAAACCCGGCATGTCTTTGTATGACCATGCGAACACATCCACGAACTCCCGTAGTAGTGCGGTCAATCTGTCTTTGTCGTCCCCCTTGAAGAAGCTTCCAATCTTAGTTTCTTTTGGCTCTTCTTCGGTACCCAGATTAACAACATGCAATTCTTCGTCAGCCTTTGGACCATTCTCACCACGACTACGGACTTGTTGAGCAAGTTCATTTAAGTATGTTGTGTTTTCGTGGTCTATTTCATCATAATTTGAATCGTTATTAACTTGTTCGTTAAGTTCATTATTAGTTAATTCATCATTTATGATGTTTGCAATCTCAGGGTACTCAGAAATATCAAATTTTTCATTAGCAAAGAAAGGAAACACACGCTCGGCTATGGCCTCCAAACCCTCTTGGGTGAGGGTATTAGAGACACTCTCGGACTCGAAAGTAAGTGTGAGCCGCTCTTCCTTCGTTGCTGTGCGGGGTATGCAACCCATTTCTCGGACTAAGAATTCTTCGGATACCACGGGCCCTTTCGTTGAATACCAATTGTTGATCGGCTCGGAGCTTGGCGGGATCTCACTGATAGTCTCGTTCATGATGACGGTGTCATGGATGGCGTTGACTTGGCATTCATTCATCGTGGCAAGCTCTTCGAACATGGAGGCTAAATCTGTCAGTTCTTCCCCCACGGTAATTTCTGTCTCAGATTCTATAGTCATCTTCCTTCCCCACCATTCACGGGGCGACATGGGAGTTGGTTCCCTTTCGGATTTTTGGATCTCACAATCGGAGAAGATTTCGAGGCCGAGCTTTTTGACACCCTTATTGTTAACCCATGGCTCGGGAAAGATCATGTATGGAACGTCTTCCCTTGGCGGACAAAATAACCATTCAACGTCTTGCGGTAAGGCCTTAGATTAGGGACCTCATAACGACGGCCTTCTTTACGAGCTCGGGCCTTTTCGCTCTTGATCGCTTGCTCTTGTTTCAAGTCTTCTTTGGAAGGCTCGTACCCCAAATCGAATGTGTTCTTTACAAATGGGACTTGCACAGGATGTAGGATTCCTTGTTGATATTTCCCTAGGCCTAAACCAGGGAAGTAGTCCATATTCCTCATCATGCGGAGGACTTTGTGATTGCTGGGGGTCCATGATCCGTTTCCCCCTTCTTTGTCAATGGCGTTGATTGAGACGCCGGAGAGAGTGGAGTCTGGTAAACCTGCTGAACTTGGTGGACGGGCTCACCTTTTCTGTGGATAGTGACGTTTTCAGCCATGAGGGTCACTATTTCATCACCATTCCGGATCTTGACACATTGGTGGAGAGTTGATGGTACGGCATTAGCACTGTGAATCCATGGTCGCCCCAAAAGTAAGTTGAACGAGGCCGGGATATCAAGCACTTGGAATGGAACGGACATGACCATGCTTCCAAACTCGATGTCTATTTCGATCATACCCATGACTGTACGGGCGGTGCTGTCATAACCTCGGATTACTTGAGTAGAAGGCTTCAAATCGGAATCCTTAAGCCCCAGTATGCCCATGATTCTGCCAGGCATGAGATTGAGTGCGGAACCACCGTCCACTAAGACTCTTGAGACGGGCCTCCCCCTTGCTCGTACCTTGAGGTAAATAGCTTCGTTGTGGCCGGAACCAAATGGTGGAAGGTCCATATCGGCAAAGGTGATGACGTTGCCAAAATGAATGTGACCAATCATTGCCGTGAGGTCCTCGGGGTAGTATCGGGAGAAACTGATGTATCATCGAGATTGCGGATGACAAGATCTCGGTGTTTCTTTGAGGATGCAATGAGGTCCCAAATAGAGATGTTGGCTTGAGTTTTCTTGAGTTGGACAAGTAGAGGGTCTTCGGGAGTGTCGCGAGCTTGCGGTCTTTGAGAAGAGGAGCTTGGTGTGGAAGTGGAAGGGTTGCTTGCTATGACTCGACCGGATCGAGTTAGCATGTTGACGTTCCCATCTTGCTTCTTTTTCCTATTCTCTAGTACTTCCCTCATTACCTCATCGTAAGTCACTACATAACAAGAATTGTCAAGTTTATTCATAACATTGGGGCCCCCATTCACAATTGGGATTGAATGGGTGGTCCCCTCGAGTTCTCCTATCTCTATTACATTGACATGCTCGTCATTAGTCACTACAAATTCTTTCTTATCTATGAGATCTTGAATGACATTGCGGAGAACGAAGTAATCCTCGGTGGTGTGGCCACTATATTGGTGGTAGCCACAATATTTGTGGTGAGCATGATTGGGGTGGATCGTCTTGGGTTGGTACCCTTGCACGGGTGTGACTTGACCCTTTGCCTTGAGGACCTCGAACACTTCGGTTTGAGTCATGCCTTGGAGAGGCGTGTAGACACGGTCACTTCGGGACTTCTTCCCTTGAGGTGGAGGAACCTTTTTGTAATTCCCCTTGTCAATAGTGACGGCGTTGACCGAGGTCTCTTTTGTGGAGTTGGAAGCGGCCTTGTAGCGGTAAGTAGGAGTGGCCTTCTTAATCTCCTTGAGCAAGTCATCCATGCGTACCCCCGCCTCATACATTTGGGAGAAGTCGGAGTAGCAAGCCCCACTTAGGTGGGTGCGGAGATCAATCTTGAGACACTTGAGAAAGATGTCCATTTGCTCTTTTGTGTTTGGCCTCTCAACAATTTCAGAGAGTTTATCATTCCATCTCCTTGTGAAGTCGATGAAGGACTCATTGTCTCGTTGAGTAGTGTTCTCTAGCTCTTTCCTTGTGGGCCGGTGAGTGGTGTTGCCTTGGTATTGGTTCTTGAAGGCAAGCATGGCGGAGTCCCAATCAAGACGGACAGTGAGCGGGAGAGTAGCATACCAATCTTTTGCCGCCCCCTCGAGAGTGAGAGGAAAGCATTGAGCCATCACCTTCGGGGAGACCTTCTTCGGAACCATTGCCCAAATATAAGTCTCAATGTGAGCCATGGGATAAGAGTTGCCCTTGAATTTGCTTATGTCGGGCATCTTGAACTTATCGGGAAGAGCGGCCATAGTACTCATGAGGATGGATGATTGATAAAGGCTTGTGTCGGAGCCTTTCCCCATGTTGAACCCATTGAATTTTTGGTCGATGTAGGCCATGATAGAATCCACCATTTTGGGCTCATTGTTCTCAGAACTTGGTTCCCCCATTTTCTTGGTGCGGGTGTTGACATAAGGACTTTTGAACAAACCCTCGGTCCACTTGGATTCATCGTCATTGTTCTTGTTCTTTCCCTTGGCAAGGTTAGTGAGCTTTTCTTTCATTAGCTCCATCTCGGCCTCGTGGGCCTCCCTTTGGCTGTCGAGGTGGGATTGCCAAATGTCGTCTTTGCTTTGTGCCTCCTTATTAAGGGTGGAGACTTGCTCTTGGAGGAGTTGGACCATAGTTTAGAGCTGTTCGAGAGACATGGTGTTGCTGCTGCCGGTCATGGTTGATGTTGGAGCTGTTGGAGTGATCTCTTCACGGACTAACCGATTTGCTAAATCCCGGTAGACTCTGTAAGTACCAATTGAACCTATATTGTAGAAGAGGCCCTTGTCAGTCTTGAGTAACACTTGCGGTCCATGAAGAGGCTTAGAACACACAGTTGGGCACACGACTCGAACCACATAAGAAAAGATTCATTTTTTTTTTTTTTTATAAGTCGGAGGGAATGAATCCCTTTTGGGGTTTCTAAGAAAATAATGGAATCGTCACACTAGTATATAGACCATCTCGCGGTCCCATATACTCATCGGATTCCATCGCGCTTGTGAATCCTACATGTATCGGGATTAAACTAAATTAATGTAGTAAAGCATACATGCGGGGACGGATTTTTATTTTCGTCCAAAATAACCACTTTTGGGGACGGATTTTTATTGCGTCCATTTCAACAAGTTGGCATGTATGATTTGAAGACATTAGTTTAGGGAAATCTCGGTACATGGAAACCGACTTGAGTCACGGAGTGTTAGACCCTAACTAGAATTGTGTGGTTTGTGCTCGGCTTGAATATGAGGCTCAAAGGTCACCCCCGGCATGTAGTCTTGAACTACGCCACGGGCTGAGGTTTACCGCTTCGAAAGAGCCAAGGTCTGGTGGAGCTTGAAACTTTCTAGGACGGGCCTCGACGGGTTTGGGGTTGGACTTGTGCGACTCGATAGTGAGCAGTTCATAGGAATATGTGCATGTAGTGTGAGGTCTAACAAGTGACAAAAACTTTTTTTTTTTTTTTTGAAAAGAAAGAAAAAAAACACATAAGCACATAAATTACAACTCCCGAATCACCCGTGTGACCGGTAAATAAAACACAAAATTAAAACAGTCCGAGGGTTCAATTCTGTTCTGATGCAGGCAACTGTGCCCACACCCCACTGTTCTGCTCAGTCACTGAAACCTGTTTCTGTTCTGGGAATCAACCCAGAAGCGTGCGCCTCTGAGTGCTGATGTGGGACGCGCGCGCATGGCGCAATGCTTATGGGAGGCGCGCGCTTCTGGGCACACCTGTCAGAATGTCAGACTTTGGACTCAGGGGATTGCCCTGGTCCAATGTTCAAATTGTAACCCCTGCAGAAGTGATTAGTGCAGAATAGCAGAAGAAGAAGATGAAGAACATGAAGAAGTGGGCGATTCTGGTTCTTGATGCGGGATGCGCGCGCCTTAGGCTTAAACGGCCCGACGCGCGCGCCTCCCCATCAGGAATCAGAATGCCCAGAAAAGATGTAGATTTCGATCAGAATGCAAGTTTAACCCTCAAACGTCCCCAGCGGAGTCGCCACTGTAGATACCCCGGGGGAACCACGGCTTGGCTAGAGCGGTGAATTATCCTAGGGTGTCTAACTTGTTTTAGAGTCGCCACCTATGTTTTGAGGAACATAAGAAAAACCTATTGATTGTAGCCTAAATTTGATTACGAAAACAAAGATTCTTTGTTTTGAGGTTCGGGGGTTAGTTTACGAGATGGGAAGTACCGAAACACCCATCTCGCCCAACTAAAGTTGGTCTTGCTTGATCAAAATCTACATGAATAATAACGTTCTTCTTCTTCTTCTTTAAGTTATGAAAAGGGGGTTTAAAATAGAGTTGGAATGTAGGAGATAACTCCTTAACCAACCTCAATGAGATGAGGTGATCACTAGAGTCATGTCCCAAAATGATTTGGGTGATTGCACATTAGATTAGAGTAAAAGAGAGAGAGGAGATGAAGTAGAAAAGAAAGGAAAAGATAGACTTTTACCCACAATTTGAAGAACTTCAAATATTGCTTGAAGAGATCCTTGGAGAACCTTTAGAAAGTGATTTTGGTATAGTTTTTGTAAGTTCAATCTTCCGTCCTTGAAAATGGAGGTAAAGAGAGGTTTTATAAGTGAAAGAGGGGTGTTTTTTGGTGCCAAAACTCAGTCACCAAGAAATCCTTCCCGGGCAAAATCCTGTAAATTGAGCAAGGGAGGGAATCCTGGCCAGAAATCTGTACCTGACGCCCAGAGGCGCGCGCGCCTGGCTCCTAGTGTCGGAGGCGCGCGACTCAGAGAAGGCTATTTTGACAGAATGGACTAGAAAGTCAGCCCTGTCATTCAGTTTAGTCCCTGGACTCAACGAAGTCAGTCAGGAACTTAACGGAAGTGACAGAAACTAACGAGAAACACTTAAAATAGGGAGAAACACAAAATCAAATGTGCAATTGGGGTGAGCGGTCCAAGGCGGGGTGTCTACAAAGAGGGGTGTTTTTTGTGCCAAAACTCAGTCACCAAGAAATCCTTCCCGGGCAAAATCCTGTAAATTGAGCAAGGGAGGGACTCCTGGCCAGAAATCTGTAACTGACGCCCAGAGGCGCGCGCTTCCTGCTTTGGGGGCGGGAGGCGCGCGCGCCTGGCTCCTAGTGTCGGAGGCGCGCGACTCAGAGAAGGAAATTTTGACAGAATGGACTAGAAAGTCAGCCCTGTCATTCAGTTTAGTCCCTGGACTTAACGAATTCAGTCAGGAACTTAACGGAAGTGACAGAAACTAACGAGAAACACTTAAAATGGGGAGAAACACAAAATCAAATGTGCAATCGGGGTGAGCGGTCCAAGGCGGGGTGTCTACAGTTTGAAATCCTAATCCTTCCTTATCACCACTAGGCTTTTGGGATTCTAAGATTTGTTCCATAGTGACACGAGAATTGGTCCACTCATTAGTGATTCTTTTAAGATCATTTATCTCAGGAACCAATTCATCGTTTTTAACTTTAAATATAGCATTTTGTTCTTCTAAGAAACGGTTTTGATCAGTAAGAGGAGTCATGCTCTTGATCTGCTCCTTAAGGAGGGTGAGTTCAGATCTTAGTAGAGATTTCTCCGTCTTAAGCTGGGAAATTTCTTCAGTTGAAAGTTCTAAAGCTTCCTTCATGCCAGAGAATTTACTAATTACCTGTTCAGCTTTTGCAAAATCTTTTCTTGTTCATCGGGGGAAATGTCAAACTTGACTTGAGGTGTGGTAAACAGAACTTCCTTCACTTTGGGGTTTAGTAGAGCCTTCTTTGCTGCACTCACATCACATCTTGAAAATAGAAGATCACCATTCTTTTGAACCGGAGTTAGGAATCCTTTTTTAGCAAGTTCATCGGCCGTATAACTTATCCGTTTAGGTTTTGCATTTGGTGAGCGACGACTTTTATTATCATCCTCATCATCGGACTGAACGACCAAACAGATGTGACCTTCTTCAGAATCCTCCTCGCTTTCATCAGAGTCTGACTCTATCCAAGTAGCTAACTCTTTTGAGGTAGAGTCTTCTTCAGCCATCATTCCCTTTTGCTTTGAATACCTTGGAGTAAAGTTACTTTTCTTCTTCATATACTCATACTTGGAATTGGACATTCTGATGCGAAGTGACCTGTTTCCTGCAATTAAAACAAACAAGATCTTCTTTCTTCTTGGAGAAGTTGAAGTTCTCTTTCTTCTTTGAAGGGCTGCTCCTTGAAAACCTTGTTGGAGCTTTGCTTGTTGATCCGGGTCTTGCTGTCTTTCTGAACTTTTGGAATCTTTTTACGAACATAGCAAAATCATCATCATCCATATCAAGTAAATCTGATGTGGAGATTTTTGGATCTTCTTCCTCGATCACTTCTTCCTTTTGAGCAACCAACGATAAGCTCTTTGTTTTTCCTTCCATTTCAGCAATGTTGTTAAGCTTGATATCAAAGACCTTGAGGTTGGCATAGAGGCTTCTGAGAGACATTGTTAGGTTTATTCCGCAAGTGCACGGGTGTATGTAGTATAGATAGTGCAAGAGCGAGTCGATCCCATGAGGACAACTTTACTTACAAAATATTTTTTTGCTTAGAATAAGAAAATAAAGAAAAGAAAATGATTGGGGGTTATAAAATTGTTTGTCACTAAACTAGAAATGAAATTGCAATTACTCTAACTTAGATAAAAATTCTTATATTTTAAGGAATCCTCGGGATTGGAACATCAACAACATATATTCATCAACTATCCATGCTCTATTTAGATTTAAAGTTTCATTTTAAAACAAGGATGGTATGCTTGGCCTACACTACTTCTCACGATCAAGCAAGTAGCGTTTGTATTCTCATACTAATTATGCCCTATCTCTCGATGGCCCATAATTAGTAAGAATCCATTAAGTTTTCTTTATGAAAATCAGCATAATTTCCATTCAAGGAGCATCCCTAAGCCATTACACTACTCTCGTGAGTAATGAACTTAGTTCTGACTATATGGATCCGCTAATCAAGGTTCTCCGATCAGTACTTCCCTTGATTAACTAAGATTCATACAAATCATGGACGTCATCATGGTTGTAGGCGTTAGAGTTTGATATAGTAGAATTGTTTAAGATGAAGAGAAGAATTTCAGAGCATGACTACTTAATAAACATAAATGTTATTGAGTTTCCAACCCCAAGAAAATGGGGGATTACTCACAAGCCATATAAATAACAGTAAGAATAAGATAAAGAAGAAAATATAAAAGGCTTGAAAAGAACCTCTGAATATTATTGATAAAGAACTCAGAATATTGCTCAAGAAAAGTTGAATATCTTTCACAAATCCTGAGAATTTATTGATGTTTGAGAGTAAATTTTCACTATAGTAAGTTTACAATCTTTTCTAGATATCTCAATCACTGATTTCTACTTCTATATATAAGCTTTGGAGGAGGGGAGGCAATCTTTCCTGGATGGGTGCTTGGAGAGGTCTTCATTTGAAAAGACACCTTTTGCTGATTCAGGGGGTGCTCGGCCGAGTCAAGGAAAAGCACTCGGCCGAGCAAGATTTTTTCCGAACCTACTGTTTTTCTGTCTTTTATGCTCGGCCGAGTCAAGGGTACTGCTCAGCCGAGCAGACCTTGCTTTGACTGGACTTTTGACTTTTAATGGACTAGCCTATTTCCTTCTTTTCCAAGCGTTCTTCCTTCACAAAGATGATGCCTTAGCTCCCTTTTTCCTCAAGAATGTACTAAAAACATGTTTGCATCATAGAAACATTCTCCAAGTGGATTATATCAAATAAAGAGTAGAAAATAAGTAATTTAAGTGGAATAAAAGCTAATAAACTATATTTTTAGACCTTAAATGACTATAAAATAGTCATTTATCAAACTCCCCCACACTAGAATCTTGCTTGTCCTCGAGCAAGTTAAATGTTCAAAAAAAAAAGAGAGGAGTGAAAATGACACTAGTAGAAAAACAAGAAAGGTCTTCAATGCTCCCTCAGAATATTGTTATATAATATTACCTTTATAAAATTTCTTCCTTTTAAGTTTTTCATCTCAAGAGATTTTTAAAGAAGAAGGTAGGATGATATTGAAGTGAAAATAGAAAAGTTTGAATGTTAATATAACATGAATAAATACCATTGAATATGAGCATATAGAGATAACCAAATGAATTTGTGGGCATAAGTATGAATTAAGAATTATATTCACTCTTTTAGAGTGCTTGTGAATAAATTTTTCATGCTTGAATATACATTTCTTAAACTATGATCTTTATTCTTTAACAAAGATGTCCATATGTCGTTATGCATTTTGAATCACAAAATTGATGAAAGGCGGAGGATGATAGTGGAATAAGGTTCGAGATTTGATTAATTAGACGTGGCAATTGAGTTTCTTGCTTCTAAATTATCACACTCTATAATGATATATTCATTTAGATATTTGAATGGACAATCAAAAGAAGAATATATTGATTAATTAGCCTCTTAAAAGTGGGAATGGAAAGATGGATTAAAGTGAAAATTTTTGTGATTCATAAGCATAACAAGGATGAAAAACCTTTGAAAAAGAGTAGAAATAAAAGTTTTTGAGATGCATATACAAAAATGTTTTAAAAGTTTCACAAGTATGTTGTATCCAAACTTAATGCCCACAAACTCATTAATAATGTAATGCTTCTATTCAATAGGATTTAAAAGTTCATATTAATTTTGAAAATTTTCCATTTATAATCCAATACAATCCTATGTTATTTTTATCAAATTTTTCAAGAAGTAAAAGTTAGAAGGAAAAAGTTTTACTTAGGCAAATGATAATAAAGATAACATTCTCATCAATGGGAGCATTGGCTAAATTAATAATTTTTTTTTTTTTTTGAAGATATATAAAAAAATACTAAAAACGAAAAATAGGAAAAGAAATAAAAAAGAAAGATACTACCCCTCCACACTTAAATGAAACATTGTCCTCAATGTTTTAAAATAGGACAACTTTTAAAGAAAAACCTTGAGGAGGAGAAAAATGAGAAAAACAAAATAACAATATATAAAACAAAAATAATCCATCGGTTACCATCCCGATGATGCTTGTTTAAGGTCATTAGCTCGACCCCTTTCTTATAACTGGAATGGGCAAGGAATGGTATTGTAATGGCCTATTGTCCTTGACAATCCGCCATTCCATGCCCATTGGAATGATTGAGCTTCTGCGGTCGATACACGCACGCCACCCCGGTTTGCTTCCCTTCTTTGGTACCTTACCCTTCGGTATGGATTTTTTAATTTTATCTCTAGTAGGGAACTTATTTTTAATTTCACATTCCTTGCTCATAGATTCTAACATGTTAATACCGGAGCAAGGGTTCTTAAGATTTGGATTTTTTATTAATTTAAATCCTACTTTCTCATTCCCTACGTTTAAAGAAAGTTTACCATTTTTAACATCAATGATTGCCCCTGCGGTAGCAAGAAATGGTCTACCTAAGATAACGGGAATGTTATTGTCTTCTTCCATCTCAAGAACTAAAAAGTCGACCGGGATGTTTAATTTCCCGACTCGACAAGGAATGTCTTCCATAATACCCACCGGAGTCTTAATGGAACGGTCCGCTAATTGTAAAGTTATTGTGGTGGGTTTGATTTCCCCCACACCTATTTTCTTACTAACCGATAGCAGAATGAGGCTAACACTTGCCCCAAGATCGAGTAATGCGTTCTCAACATTGAAATTACCTATGTTGCAAGGGATAGAGAAAGTGCCGGGATCTTTTAATTTTGGAGGTACTTTACTTTGTAAAACGGCACTTACCTCTTCCGTTAGTGCAACAGACTCAAACTCCTCAAGTCTCCTCTTATTTGAAAGAATTTCTTTTAAAAATTTTGTGTAAGAGGGCATTTGTTTTAAAACATCAATAAAAGGAACATGATGTAAATTGATTTTAAAACTTCTAAAATTTTGAAAATTGATTATCAAGATTTGCCCTCGCCAATTTTTGAGGATAAGGTATTGGCGATCAAATTTTTTAGAAGGTATTGGGGAGTCCGTCCCCTTTTCAAATTCCTTATTAGTTTTTAAAAATTTGAGGAGTTTGACTATGGTTATTCTCGCTAAGGTTTTCTTCTTTTCCACTCCCGCTAGTTATTACATTAGCGTGCTCATCTCGCCTTTGCGTTTGACCGGGAAGGCTCCCTTGTGGTCTAGACGAAGCATTGGCTTGTTGAGAAATTTGGTTCTCTAGCATTTTACTATGTGCGGCTAGATTATCGAACCTGCTATTTAATGCCTTTAAACTTTCCATAACTTCATTGTTGATCTTATCTTGTGTATTTTATTTTCGACCATGAAGTCCATTTAAGATCTAACTTTGATTTAGGGGGAGGGAAAGAATTATTGTGAAATTTGATGTGAATCCCGGTGGTTGATTAGAAGGTTGAGGGTTCAAAACATTATTGCTCTTATAGGAAAAATTGGGGTGATTTTTCCATTCGGGATTATATGTATTTGAATACATACCCCCATTTTTCCCATAAGAGTTTAAAAATTTGCTTGCTCACTAGGGGTAGTGTCAAGCAATTCACAACCTTGGGTACTATGTGAGTTAGACCCACATAGTTCACAAAAAATGTTTACATTGGCCACAGGATTCACATTTAGATTTTCAAACTTTTTTAGAATCATGTCAACCTTAGATGAGAGGAGAGTAACAGCATCGATAGTGTACTTACCTGGAGTTCCTTGTGGTTGCTCCCTTTCATTGGACCATTGATAATGGTTCAAAGCTATATTCTCGATCAAGTCATAGGCTTCGTCCACCGTTTTATTCATTAATGCCCCTCCTGCTGCAGCATCTATGGTCCCCCTTGTCTTGAACATGAGACCGTTGTAGAATGTGTGCACGATCAACCACTTTTCAAGCCCGTGGTGTGGGCACATCCTCAAAAGCTCCTTGTATCGCTCCCAATCATCATAGAGTGATTCGTTACTGTTTTGACTAAAGTTTGTGATCTTAGTCCGAATCTGAGCGGTCTTGGATGGTGGGAAGAAGCGTCCAAGAAACGCCTCCTGAACTTGGTCCCATGTTGTTAAAGAATTGTGAGGGACCGAGTTCAACCATTGCTTCGCCTTGTCCTTCAAAGAGAATGGAAAAAGGCGCATCCGTATCACTTCGGGTGTGACACCGAGAACTCGGGTGGTATCACAATACTCCAAGAAGGATTGGATGTGAAGGTGGGGATCTTCAAATGCTGAGCCACTGAATTGATTGTTCATAACCATGTGCAAAAGTTGTGGCTTGATCTCAAAGTGGGCTGCGTCGGCATTTGGCACCACAATTGGTGTCCTAGTTCCCGGGGTACTTGGGTTAACAAAGTCCCGAAGGGTCCTAGGTGGTGGCGCATTGCCCGAATGTTCTCCATTTTCGTTGTGTTTTCATTCACCATCTTTTCTAATGTTTCCTTTAAACTCCTTAGTCTTTCTCGAAATATCTTTCGGGCTCCGGATTGAATTCTACGAATATGTCACCTCTCCGGACTCTTTTCATATACTCCGCGAGTACCTAAATGAAAAAAAAATTTAAAGACACAAATTCTTTGACGGGATGTTAGATAATCAATAAAAAAAAAATAAAAAATAAAACTAAAAACCAAAAACAGAAAGCAAAAGAAAATTTTTGAAAGTAAACCGTTGTCCCCGGCAGCGGCGCCAAAAACTTGTTAGGTTTATTCCGCAAGTGCACGGGTGTATGTAGTATAGATAGTGCAAGAGCGAGTCGATCCCACGAGACAACTTTACTTACAAAATATTTTTTTGCTTAGAATAAGAAATAAAGAAAGAAAATGATTGGGGGTTATAAAATTGTTTGTCACTAAACTAGAAATGAAATTGCAATTACTATAACTTAGATAAAAATTCTTATATTTTAAGGAATCCTCGGATTGGAACATCAACAACATATTCATCAACTATCCATGCTCTATTTAGATTTAAAGTTTCATTTTAAAACAAGGATGGTATGCTTGGCCTACACTACTTCTCACGATCAAGCAAGTAGCGTTGTATTCTCATACTAATTATGCTCTATCTCTCGATGGCCCATAATAGTAAGAATCCATTAAGTTTTCTTTATGAAAATCAGCATACTTTCCATTCAAGGAGCATCCCTAAGCCATTACACTACTCTCGTGAGTAATGAACTTAGTTCTGACTATATGGATCCGCTAATCAAGGTTCTCCGATCAGTACTTCCCTTGATTAACTAAGATTCATACAAATCATGGACGTCATCATGGTTGTAGGCGTTAGAGTTTGATATAGTAGAATTGTTTAAGATGAAGAGAATAATTTCAGAGCATGACTACTTAATAAACATAAATGTTATTGAGTTTCCAACCCCAAGAAAATGGGGGATTACTCACAAGCATATAAATAACAGTAAGAATAAGATAAAGAAGAAAAGATAGAAGAAGAGATACTTATTCTGAATTGAAATGAAGATAAAAGGCTTGAAAAGAACC
This sequence comes from Campanula takesimana, assembly GCA_026119855.1. NCBI lineage: Eukaryota > Viridiplantae > Streptophyta > Magnoliopsida > Asterales > Campanulaceae > Campanula > Campanula takesimana. The sequence continues at coordinate 842,489 of JAOWBW010000541.1, forward strand.
TCTGAATATTATTGATAAAGAACTCAGAATATTGCTCAAGAAAAGTTGAATATCTTTCACAAATCCTGAGAATTTATTGATGTTTGAGAGTAAATTTTCACTATAGTAAGTTTACAATCTTTTCTAGATATCTCAATCACTGATTTCTACTTCTATATATAAGCTTTGGAGGAGGGGAGGCAATCTTTCCTGGATGGGTGCTTGGAGAGGTCTTCATTTGAAAAGGCACCTTTTGCTGATTCAGGGGGTGCTCGGCCGAGTCAAGGAAAAGCACTCGGCCGAGCAAGCTTTTTTCCGAACCTACTGTTTTTCTGTCTTTTATGCTCGGCCGAGTCAAGGGTACTGCTCGGCCGAGCAGACCTTGCTTTGACTGGACTTTTGACTTTTAATGGACTAGCTTATTTCCTTCTTTTCCAAGCGTTCTTCCTTCACAAAGATGATGCCTTAGCTCCCTTTTTCCTCAAGAATGTACTAAAAACCTGTTTGCATCATAGAAACATTCTCCAAGTGCATTATATCAAATAAAGAGTAGAAAATAAGTAATTTAAGTGGAATAAAAGCTAATAAACTATATTTTTAGACCTTAAATGACTATAAAATAGTCATTTATCAGACATGTCATCTAGTAGCTTGGTATCTTCAAGAGTGTTTCCTTTGTGTAGATATTGTGAACCAAGAGCGGCAAGAAAATTAACATTGATTTCTTTCTTGGTAAGCTTCTTTCCGAGTGCTGTATAAGTACTCACGATCTCACAATAACGATCATAAGTGGCTCTTAGTGATTCACCGGGGATCTTAGCAATGTTGTTGAATCTTCTTTGAATTGCAAACTTTTTGCTTTCCTTGCAAGCTTGATCTCCTTCGATGTAATCTTCAATTGCATCCCAAAGTTCTTTTGCAGTAGAACATTCCATGATCTGTCGACGCTGTGACGTACTCAAGGTACTTAGAAGTATACTTTTGCTTTCACATCCATTCCAACCAGTCTTTTGTCTTCATCGGTCCATTCAGCTTTTGGTTTCTTGATAGTCGGATTTGCACCATTGGTTTCTGGATCCGGATTAGCTTTCATTGGGAAGTATGGTCCAATGGTAAGACAATCACCAAGTTGCTCTTCCATGGAGTAGAACTGAGTTAGAATGCTGTGCTTCCATACGTCAAAATTATCTTCGTCGAACGCTGGAACGTGAGTGAAGTTAACCGTTGCCATAGTTTTCTGACTTGCCATTTGAATCGGCACCCAAGCTGTCAAGCTTGAAAAACAGAAGTTTTATAAAGGTGTTTGCTCTGATACCACTTGTTGGTCCCAGAGACACAACAAGGGTATGAAAAGAGGCTAAAAGGGGGGGGGGGGTGAATAGCCTATTTAAAATTTCAACCCTTTTTCAAAATTCAACCTTATGCTTACACTTGAATTTGCGGTAGATAAAAACCACGCGGTCAAGTATAAAATGCACAGCGGAAGTTTTCGTTGAAACAAGTTAAGAGTTGGTTTTGATAAGTTCAATGCGGTAGGTTAGTTGCGGTAGGTAGTGCGGTAGGCTAAAGTGCGGTAGGTAGGAGTGCGGTAGGTTAAAGTGAGGTAGATTGAAAGATTGAAAATTTGTGTCTTAGAGATTTTTGGCAAATGATAAGTTAGTCAGATTTAACTAGGCAATGAGGTAGACAAACAAACACAATTCACAATTGTTCTTAAATCTGAAAGATCAACACTAAAAGACAAACAAGATTAATATGAACAAGTGAAGAACAATGGGAACAAGATGAACAAGACTTAAAAGTAAATTTGCAGAAAGGGAAAGTGCAGTAAGTAAAGAACACGATGATTTGGAAAGGTTCGATCTGTTAAAAGATCTACGTCCTTTACCAAGATGGTCAGTCTTGGATTTTGAATGAGGTATATATTAATTCACTTGAGTACAGATTACAGAGATGAAGTATTGAATCAACACCTATTTCTATGAAGTTCAAATCCTAGACTTAGACCAGTGTATCCCTAATGATTCAATTTATGTGATTGATCAATCGGGGTGAGTGTGGTGGTAAGAATCAAAAGCTCTTTTGAATCTATATGATTTTAGAGCCTAATGAAACTTGTGTGAGAGGCTTGAGATATGATCTTGAATGTTGCTGGAGATTTGATGAAGACTTGAAGGTTGAGTGCTTGAAGATTCGAAGGATTCTGGAAATCTTGAGTATGATCTTCAATCACCAAGAATTTCAACAGCAATTTCTCTCTTAGAATCTTAGCGTAGTTCAATGAAGAACACAGGACTATTTATAGCCTTGAAGGAGAAACTAGCCGTTTGAATTCTTGGAGGGCAAGTTTGGAGGACTGAGCTGTTGATTTCTAATTTGAGCTCATTCTGAGATGTCCTTTTGTTGCAGAGTCATGGTGGTCCAACTGTACTATGATGACAGTTGTATTCAAATTTGAAATTTGAATTTGGAACGTTCAAAACTAACCAAGGTTTTGGAGACAAGTGTGACCATGGTTAAGATTGAACCAGCTTGAGTTCCTTCAACCAAGGTTGCATGTGGTAGAGTAAGCAATGCGGCAGACATCAAACATGCGGCAGGGTTATGACATGAGGTAACCTTGATTATGCGGCAAGCTAGAGCTACGCGGTAGACAATCCATGCGGTAGGCTCCATGCGGTAGGCAAGGGCCTTACCTCATATCTCCAGTCTTAGAAAAAATTGAGGGTCCTAATCTGTTAAGCCTATTCAACTAAAAAGTGGACTATTCTAAATGAAGTACAAGTACTTCTTACAATATATCCTAAGGTCCACAAAGAGTAAAATAAGGTTATGGGATCAATCAAATCTAGGTAATAGGAGTGGTTTAATGAGCATACCCAACAAAAACTAAGCTCGAGCTCAGCTCGTTAAAACTCGAGTTAGATCTTTACTTATATCTCTCAAAGATAAATGCTAGGGGAGAGGTAGTATTTATAACCATCAATACTTAAATCCCTATAGCAGAAGGAATTATATTTCTTGTGTACAAAGCAATTCTATTCTCATTACGAAACCGCTTTCCTAATTCTTGAACAATTCCTAGTACCAATAAGAAACCTAATTAAACCTTAATCCTTGTACCAAAAGGAATTCCTTTTGCCAGTTCAAGTCCCAGGAATTACTTGACTTGTCGCGGACATATCTTAATTAACCAATAGTCACTGATTCAAAGGCACATTCCCAATAATCTCCACCTTGACTTTGAATCTTCCTGAGCCGTAATCCATATACACGAACGACCACCCCAACTCCACTTGAGTTGAATCCTTCGCTTCCAAACATATCTCTCCACCTCCACCTTGTCTTAGTCAAGACACAAACTTTGTTCGATCCTCGAACAACCACTTTTGCTTTGTCAAGCAAACAAATGTTTGGCCCAATTTATGTAATGACTTCTACATCACTAGAACCTCCACCACAATATTATCGGTTACCCGATTTGAATACCAACCAAATGAAGAATGACGATCTTGTGTTGGACTTCAATTCACTTTATCCTTTTTTTTCCTTTTGTTTTTTTCAATTCACTTTATCAAGCACCATTGAACGAACAAGCAAACCTCTTCTTCATTGTATCCCAATTCTTCATTGTATCCCAAATCCTAAAATATATTGAATTACGCATTTGAATTTCTTCCCCATAAGCATCTGCAGAAACGAAAATTGCACGTGAATTGCACGACTGCACGGAATCTGCATGAACTTTTATAAAACTCCACTAACATGTGCTCTTCATTATTCATTTCTTTTACCTCTCTATAACGCTGATGAGAGCCAAGAAACCAACATTGATGTCTCATAATCCCTTTTAGACCATCAACATGTGTTACGCCGAACACTCGGAACTGTACACCTCTAAATTTAAGCACCTCTTTACCGACTGAACTTAGTACTACTTCCAGCGCTTCGGACAGCCTTAGATCCCCAATTGTACCTTATTCCAATTGCTTCTCAATCTGAATACATGATGAGTTTCAAACTAGTTCAGAAAGCTTCAACCCACTCATGTCAAAGGCGGATAGAATGCAATCTTGTTTTTATCTCAAGCACCCTTTGTCACGCCGGGCAATCTTGCTCTCTCAAGCAAGCAGACGGTATATTCTACGCCGAGCATTCTTATATGCCTCTAGAACACCTATCTTGAGCACTTATCACCTTTGCGCAATTAATAGTTTTTCATGCTTGGCGAGTTTATTCGGCACTGAACCTCGACCACCGAGACAAACTGTGCCAACTCTTTCTGCTGATAGTCATCTTGTAACTCAGGATTGTCTGCCCATCTAATCCCCTTAGTAAAACCGGCTCCATTTGTTTCTCACCCATCCCAGTCTGCTCTAACTTTGAGTCTAGAAGCCACTCATCTTCGCACTATGAGTATTCTTCCACTACTAGAGCATAATCTTCACTGATAGTATCTCCTATAGCAACATCTGCTCTCAAGCCTCCAGCCCCTCTTGCTGTAGATACCCCGAGAAACCACGGCTTGGCTAGAGCGGTGAATTACTAGGATGTCTACTTGAGTTTAAGAGTCGCCACCCACGTTTTAGAGGAACGCGAGAAAACCTAAGAAAATAGCCTTTTTTTAATTACAAAACCAAAGATTCTTGAGATGAGGGGTTCGGGGGTTAGGTGACGGAGTGGGAAGTACTTAAACACCCACTCCGCCCCGCTTACGCGGGTCTTGCTACTTTTAGTGTTCTAATGTTAAAAAGAAAAGTCCTTCAATTATTAATGTAAGAAGTGCTAACAATTACAATGGAAAGAAGGGGGAAAATTAAAAGGAAATAAAAGAGATTGTTTTTATTTATTAATTTATGATAAAAGATTACATGTAACAATTATGCCAAACAATTTCATGAAGAAATGAATGAAAATTAAAGTGGAATTTGGATGTTGGGATGTAACCTTGGCCAAACTTCAATAGTGAAGTGGCCTTTTGGTTGTATCCCTTTTATGGAGATTGCATACACATTAAAGATGAAGAGTGTAATAAAAATATTTTAACAAGGAGAGAAAATAAAGATGAAATTAAAAGTTTATAAGAGAATGAACATTGTCCTTGTGCTTGAATGGGGAAGAACCAAATTGTCTATAGTGACCACTCTTTGAAAATGGATTTTATGTGTTTTAAAGTGTTTTTGATTCAAGAATTCTTCCTCCCTTTCCATGGTGGAATGAAGAGGTATTTATAGGTGTTAGGGAAGTGTTTTTGGTCACAAAGATGGCCCTTCCCCGGATCAAGCCAAGGCATAATGGCCTTGGGGGTTACAAATCAGAAAAGGAGGGAAATTTGGCCAAATCTGAGATTCTGGAAGCGGGAAGTGCGCGCTTCCCACCCCCCCCTTTGGGAGGAGCACGCCTCCCATAAAGGAGGGCAAAGGCGTGCGCATCCCAGCTTCAGAAAATTCATATTTTAGCCCAAATGTTAACCCCGTTATGCAGTTAAGCCCCAAAACTAACGGAATTAGTCCAAAAACTTAACGAACATCACGAAAGTCAACGAAAATAAATGAAACAAAGACTCAAGGTTTATTTTTCCACTTAGTCAAATCCAAGACTAACGGAGTAAGTCAGAAACTTAACGGAAAGTAACGAAAGTTAACGAAAAGTAACAAAACTTAACAGAAAAGAGGAAGACAAAGAATGTGTATGTAATCGGGACATGAGAGGTCCAAGGCGGGTTTTCTACAGAGCCCCTCGCAACGTGGATTGCGAAGCAAAACGCGTCGACGAAAGAAAGACAACCGCCGAGGACATCGACAAGAGAAAACAAAGACTCAATAAAACATGAATTTGAAATTTGCGAAGGATAGGGGTGCGCTCCCTGTGTGAGCGGCTTTATTGATATAGAAAGGATATGGCGGGATCCGTTTTGCTGAAGCGGGATCCGTTTGCTAAAGCGGGATCCATTTGTTGATGCGGGATCCGTTTGCTGAAGCGGGATCTGTTTGCTGATGCGGGATTCGTTTGCTGAAGCGGGATCTGTTTGCTGAGGCGGGATCTGTTTGCTGAGGCTGGATCTGTTTGCTGAATGCGGGATCCATTTGCTGAATGCGGGATCCGTTTACTGAAGCGGGATCCGTTTACTGAAGCGGGATCCGTTTGCTGAATGCGGGATCCATTTGCTGATGCGGGATCCGTTTGCTGGTGCGGGATCCGTTTGCTGATTGCGGGATCCGTTTGCTGAATGCGGGATCCGTTTGCTGAAGCGGGATCCGTTTGCTGAATGCGGATCCGTTTGCTGAATGCGGGATCCGTTTGCTGAATGCGAGATCCGTTTGCTGATGCGGGATCCGTTTGCTGGTGCGGGATCCGTTTGCTGATGCGGGATCCGTTTGCTGAAGCGGGATCCGTTTGCTGATTGCGGGATCCATTTGCTGATGGCGGGATCCGTTTGCTGATTGCGGGATTACCGTGGACCAAATTGCTGTCTAGAGTTGCAGTTGCTGTTGACTTTATCATGGGGATGCGGGCATGGTTGACTGTGGAACATTTTCTGCTGGGGATGAAGTGCCTTGAGTAGCGGATGCTGTTGACTTCGTGGTGGTATCTGTTATGTGTGTGCTTGGCAGGTATATGTGTTTGTGCAAGAAGATTCATGAAGTGTGAAGATTGAGCGAAATCGTGCTTGTGGTGTGATGTGATTTTGAAGCACTTTTGCATGAGGGAGAAGTAAAGTGATTTTGTGTGTGAAGTGATTTTTAAAAGCAGAGATTTGCTTGAGAGAGATGAATGATGTCCATACCTTCACTTACCATTGCCGTTGGATGGATTCGTGATGTTGTGGTAGATGCTTTGGTGAAGAGTGTCGCTTCCTTTGATGACGAATTCGTTTTTTGATGGAGTGTCAGTGAGATGGTATTCTGGGTGATGGTTTGGTCGTGCCAAAAGGCTGCCTACGTATCCCTTTAAGAGAATCAGACCAGCGTAGTTCAAGGATGATGCATAATGCTGGGGGAGAACGCTAGGAGCAAAGCAAAAAGGAAACACATAATTTTGCGCAAGAAAGGAGACAAGGAAAAAAGAAAAAGAAAATTCTTTTTGTCTTTCTGTAGGAATAGAATATGTACACATGTGGGAAAAAGACTTTTTTTTTTTTTTTTTTTTAGTTCGTGGGTGAACCATTTTTGACCATTGTGTGTTTGTAAAGCCGACCCAAGATCAAGTCATGTTCGATCGAAGTCCGGATTGCCTCGCTTGAATGTTGTCGCCGCGGTGTCCAACGAAATTGATGTCTAGCCCCAAGAGATTTGTCGTTTATGGGGCTTCAAAAGACTATTGATGCCGAGATGCCAAGGGGTTGCTGACTGTAAAGCCCCTTGAATGCTGAACTTTGAGTGGCTTATGAAGCCCCCAAGATGAATCAACTCTTAGCCCATTCAAATAAACTGTCTTTTGTTATTGACGTGGGCAAGCCTCAAGAGATTCATTGATACCAAGCTTTGAGAGATTGGTAAGCCCCAAATGTTATGGGCTTATCAAGTTTGTAGATGGCGGGATGTGGAGACCTTTCGGTGTGAAGCCTCAAATTTTCTTGGAATTGGCTTAGCATTATGTTGGGAGCGGATGGCGCTATTGGGAAGAACTCTTGAAGGCGATCTCCTTCTTTCTCTTGCTTAGAGATGGATGGCCCTTTTTGTGGTTGATACCCGAATGTCAGTGTTGAAAATGTAGTACGGTCTTCGGGAGATGTCTCGTGGGAGATGGTGATGTTGTTGCAGATGATAAGGTCTTGGTGTGATAAAGTCTCGAACGGTATGTTTGCTCGAGTCTTCTTGAGTTGAACCGACGGCGGATCTTCGGATGCAGCCTGTGCTTTTGATCTTGGAGAAGGGGGTGCAGTACTTGCAGAAACATTAGGATTGGCCGTAACTCTGCTTATAGAGTTAACATATTGGCATTGCCCGCTATAACTCAGCCGGGTGAGTCTAGCATATTGAATCCTTTTCCTTTTCCTTTTCTCTAAGACTTCCTTCAGAATCTCGCTGTGAGTTCTAACAAGAATCATCAAATTCATTCATATCATCGGAGTCTTCATTTAAAACCAAGAGGCCTTTTGACTGGAAGTGTTGAGGGACCATTAAAGTTTGATCCCTTTTATGGAGCCACAAGACTACTCCCAAATTGCATTTCTCGGGTACCACTGCCCAAAAGCTTGTTAATTACGAATCCCCAATATTGCCCTTTGCTTGTATCACTGTAATGCCGTAGCCCAAAAGATTGTAGATTGTGAAGCCCCTTGAGACCTTTCGGTATAGAGCTTCAAATGTTGCTGGGGACATTGAAGTGAATTGCTTCTTGCCGAGGGAGCCTTTAAGACTTGTTCGTAGCCCCTAGAGTGCCATCCGAGTACGGGCACACATGACAAGAGGGATTTTTGACATCCCTTTTAAGAGACTTTAAGGATAGTCTCACACATCTTTCTCGAGCATAGCCCCTAGGGCTTATTGATTGTCAAATGAAGCAAAAGAAGCCCTTGTTCTTGAGTCACATAGCCCCTAGGGCGTCACCATTTATTGAGCAAAGCAAGAGTGACTCATCCTCGTGCGAGGGAACAAATATGAGAGGACGTGGCAAGAGCTACTCCATTTCTCGGGAGCCTTTCGGCGTACTTTAGAAGCACATACTTGCAGAAGCTTTGAAAACTGAGACACATGTTGTTGCTATTTGATGCCCAAGCCAATTGACTAGCTAGGGATTATTTGTGCAACCTCGTGCCCTTTTATGATGAGCTCGTTCTCGGATGGGTCTTGGTTACCACGGGCATTCTTTTCATGATCCCCAAAAATGCACACTGCTAGAACAATATTTCAATAACCCAAAATGACCTTTGATGGTGCCATATCTTGTCGAGCCTTTTACAATCCCAAAGTTGACTCGGTGGGGGAATTGACTTGCTGAGGAGATTTGATGTTGAATTCGTGCAGTTGTCTTCTTTAGAGGTCGGAGATCTCCATTCTCTTTCCCTTCTCTCTCCCACTCTCTCATTTTTTTTATGACGCACCCTGTTTTTTGCCTAGACCGCCCTTTCGGGTTTTCAATCTAGCGGGCATCTCTTTTGCGGCTTTATTTTGACTCGATTAATGAGGAAGTGTGCATTGACTCTAGTTGAGGAGATAAGACATGTGATTTTGCGGTGAAGACCTCTTGTCACTAAAGATGAGTGACATTGACTTGGCTAGGGAAGTAGCCCCTAGTATTGACTTTGTATATATTTGTTGAATGACTCACGAAGGCAAGTAAGTCATTAAGAGAGAAGAGAAGGAAAGCCCCAATTTGATTGCAAGAAATTGGGAGTATGCAGAAAGAATAGAATCCCTAGACTCAACAAGGAACGGAAAGTGATTCCAAATCTAGGAAAGTTGTTCAATCTTGAGGTGATTAATTCATTGGCAAATGAATCGTACAAAGATGTCTTGACAAGTTCGAGATGAAGGCCGATCACCATAACGCGCTAGGGCTAAACATATCTTCTTTCTTGCGTGAGACCGGACCCAAAGGTTGCCTACGTTCCTCTAGTGTAGAGGCTCAGGTCACCGTAGTTCTTGTTGATGCTCCATTCACAGTGATGGTTGATGCTTCGTCCTTCACCGGTGGAATGATGTTGATCTTGTATTTCTTTGATTGAGGGGATTTTTTTTTTTTTTTTTTTGTGCTCTAACTTTTGCCTAGGTTGATTTGAGGATTTCAACCTAGCGAGACTCTTTTTTTTTTTTTTTTTTTTTTTTTTTTTTTTTTTTATATCCCCTTTTAAAAACTTTGATTCATGATCATTGCTCCACCTTTCTTTGTCTTGATTTCGTCGTTGTTGATGCCGTCGTCGATGTTTAGCCCCTAGGCATTCAAGCGATGGCCTTCATTCCAAAACTTGTTTAGACACCTTTTCATCATTTTGCCAAGAATTAGATTGAACAACTTGGAAGAGTGTATGAGGACAAGAACGACTTTGTTTTAATGATTGACTCAAAATTTAACATTGGACGAGAGAAAACATTAATGCACACATTAGAGGACTTTTGACTCTCTTTTTTTTATCTTATTTCTAGGTAGAGAAAGAGAAACGGAGATTGTTGTCGTCATCCCCCATGTCGTTGTAGTCCTCATTGTCGTTGTAGTCTTCCATGTCACTACATTCTTACATGTCATTGCTTGGGAACCCTTTGTCATTGAAGCTTGTGTCATAGGAGGACTCAGCCACTTCTCAGAGCAGATTGTCAATTCTAACCCCCGCATCATACATGCTTGAAAAATCGGAGTGAAAAGCCCCACTAAGATGAGTACGGTAGTCCATTTTCAAACACTTCAAGAAGATGTCCATTTGTTCCTTCTTGGAAGGCCTATCAACCATCTCGGCTAGCTTGTCATTCCAACGGCGATAGAAGTCCCCAAATGATTCATCATCCATTTGCACGGTGCTCTCCAATTCCTTCTTGGTGGGGCAGAATATGGAGTTGCCTTGATATTGTGACTTCAAGGCAAGCATAGAGACATCCCAATTGAGGCGGGTGGAAACTGGAAGACCCATATACCAATCTTTTGCGACCCCCTCTGTAAGTACCCCAATCTGAATTTGACCAACTTAGAGGAATTCTAGGCACCATTCAGGGATAAACTGATAGGCCAAGACCTCACTAAGACAAAATATGGACACATGGACTGTTCTGGAATTAAAAGATTGAAAAATCCAGAAGGTCGCCAATATGAGCCGTACGGCTACTTTGGGCACTATCAGCCCCTATAAATTGAACCCCTTGCTGATCATTCCAGGGGGGGAGGGAAACGATTATTGTTAGTGTTACTCTGCTAAAATTGCTCCAGAGAGTGTTTTGAGAGTAAAAGAGAAAGGAAGATTGGCCTAACCAAACATAGGTGAAGCCACCTTCTCCCCCATCCTTCTCTTCATCTTATCTCTTTTGTTTGTTCATATTATTGTTGTTCATCTCTTAATTCTTGCAAGTCTTTTCCATTCAAGCAACTTAATTTCATTGCAAGTCTTGTCCTTCAAGCACTTTAATCTTAATCTTATTGCAAGTCTTGTCCTTCAAGCACTTTAATCTTAATCTTATTGCAAGTCTTGTCCTTCAAGCACTTTAATTTCTTTGTTGATAAGCCCTCGTACGCTCGATTGCCGTTAGCCTTTTCTCGTCGAGTAGGGCTAGCTGTTCATATCGACTTTGCATCCAATCGACTTCATTGACTTGGTTCTCGAGGAGGACCCGCAGGGACAGAACTTCGAGCTCTATTGGTAGCACAGCTTCGAAACCATATACCAGTGCATAAGGGGTTTCTCCAGTTGCTGTCCGTATTGACGTGCGGTAGCCCCATAATGCTAGAGGTAACTTTTCGGGCCAATCCCTTCCAGTGGAGGCCATTTTCTTCACAATGGTCTCGATTGTCTTATTAGATGCCTCGACCGCGCCGTTTGCTTGAGGGCGGTATGGAGATGACTTGTGTTTAGTGATCTTGTATTCTACCAGGAGTGCGTCCATCTCTTTCTCGAAGTGAGAGCGGTTGTCTGAGATGATCTCATGAGGAATTCCGTATCGGCACATGATGTGGGTTTTCACGAATTCGGCCACTTTCTTGGCGTTGAGAACTCGGTAAGCCTGTGCTTCGACCCATTTTGTAAAGTAGTCCACAGCTACTAGGACGAAAGATTGCCTGTTGCTTCCAGTAGGGTGAACTTTGTCGATGATGTCTATGCCCCACAAGAGAAAGGCCAAGGTGTGGTCATATTGTAAAGCTGTGAGGGTGGAGCGTGCTGTAGATTGGTGTGGAATTGGCATTTGGCGCACCTCTTGACTTTCTCGATGCAGTCCCTTTCCATGGTACTCCAATAATAACCCATGCAGAGTATCTTCTTGGCCAACATAAACCCGTTCATATGGGGCCCACATTCACCTTCGTGGATCTCATGCATTATTTCTTGAGCTTCGGTCTCATTTGCACATAGGAGATTGACCCCCTCGTGGTGTCTTTTGTAGACTCGGTCCCTAATCAGCACATATCGGGAGGCTAGTCTTTCCAATGCCATTTGAGACTTCTTATTGCTGTTCTCGGGATAAGTACCATCCTTGAGGAAATTCATGATATCTGCGTACCATGGGGAGTTTGCTTGGACCTCGTTGATCTCAATACTCATGCAGTATGCCGGACTGTTTCGTCGGGAAATTTTGAAGGGCTTCACCATTTTACCCTCAGGCATTTCGACCAGTGAAGCGATGGTGGCTAGTTCATCAGCAAAACGGTTCTTGTCCCTTGGCAGGTAATTGAAGGTGATTTCTTGAAATTGTTCAACCAACTCCTCGAGATGTTGACCATACCATTGCAGGGTTGAGTCCTGAATCTTCCATTTTCCGGATGTCTGGTTGATGATGAGCAAGGAATCACCGAATACTTCTAAACTTGTGACATTTCTTTCGAGGGCTGCTTCGAGCCCCGCTATGCAAGCTTCATACTCAGCTGTGTTGTTAGTGGCTTCAAATTCGAGGCGGATGGCGATTGGAGTATACATGTCCTTTGGATCAACGAGTAACATCCCTATGCCATATCCATGCTTATTGGCTGCGTCGTCGAAAAAAAGTTGCCACTTATTTTCCTCTGTTGTAGCGCAAATTAAATGCTCGTCGGGGAACTGTACATCTTCCCCCTTCACTTCGTCACACGGAAATTCAGCAAGCTGATCACTGAACACCTTCCCCCTGATGGATTTGAGTGTGACATAAGTGATATCGTAGCCGGCGAGCATGAAATACCATTTGGCTATTCTTGTTGACATGAAAGGCTTCTCGAAGATGTAGCGGAGCGGTTCCACTTTTGCTACCAACTTGATTGGGAAGGCCTCCATATAATGCTTGAGCATTTGAGTAACCCAAACCAATGCAGCACAAGACTTCTCTAAGACAGAGTAGTTCTTTTCAGCTCCTTGAAACCGTCGGCTGACAAAGTAGATGGCGTTCTCTTTTGTGGAGTCTCGCTGTTCTTGTGCTAACATAGCCCCTAGGGCTTCATCATTGACAGTGAGATAGAGCAAGAAAGGCTTCTCTTCGTGTGGTGGAACCAAAACTGGAGGGCATGTCAAGTATGCTTCACTTGGTCGAAGGCTTGTTGGCACGCATCGGTCCATTCTAGAGCCACATTCTTTTTCAGTAGCTTGAAGATTGGCTCACACATGGAAGTGAGTTGGTGCACAAACCGACTGATGTATTGAAGTCTGCCCATGAAACCTTTGATTTCTTTCTGCGTCCTCGGGGGAGGCATGTCAATGATTGCCTTGATCTTGGAGGGATCGGCTTCAATTCCTCTTTCAGTGACCATGTAACCAAGAACCTTTCCTCTGATGACCCCAAAAGTGCACTTTGCGGGATTGAGCCTCATCTTGTGTTGTCGAAGCCTTTCAAAGAATTTGCTAAGGTCGATCAAATGTTGACCATCGGTTCCCTTCGAATGGATGATCATGTCGTCTACGTAGACCTCGATCTCTTTATGAATCATATCGTGGAATAGATCCGTAACAGCCCTCTGGTAGGTAGCCCCAGCGTTCCTTAGTCCGATCAGCATGATTGTGTAGCAGAAAGTGCCCCACGGATTTGTGAAAGCTGTCTTGTGTTGATCTTTTTCAGACATGAGGATCTGATTGTAACCGGCAAAACCGCCCACAAATGAGCGGACTTCATAGTTGGCAGTTGAATCGACGAGCATGTCGATGTTTGGTAGTGGAAGATCATCTTTCGGGGAAGCTTTGTTCAAATCCCGGAAGTCCACACAAACTCGAAACTTTCCGTTTGCTTTTCTGACTGTCACAATGTTGGCTAGCCAAGTTGGATACTCAATGACTTTGATGAAACCCACACTGAGGAGCTTTTCAATCTCTTCTTTGACTTGTAGAGACCATTCTGGCTTGATCTTTCTGAGCTTCTGCTTTACTGGCTTGGCATCCTCTCTGATCGGAATTCTGTGCTCTGCGACCTTTTTGTCCAAACCCGGCATGTCTTTGTACGACCATGCGAATACATCCACAAATTCTCTGAGCAGTGCAGTCAATCTGTCTTTGTCTTCCCCCTTGAAGAAGCTGCCAATCTTCGTTTCTTTCGGCTCTTCGTCGGTACCCAGATTTAACAGTATGCAATTCTTCATCAGCCCCTGGACCATTTTCACCACGACAACGAACCTGTTGAGCTAGTTCATTTAGGTATGTTATGTTTTCGTGGTCTATTTCATCATAATTTGAATCGTTATTAACTTATTCATTAAGTATGTTATTAGTTAATTCATCATTTATGATGTTTGCAATCTCGGGGTACTCAGAAATATCAAATTTTTCACTAGCAATGAAAGGAAACACACGCTCGGCTATTGCCTCCAAATCCTCTTGGGTGAGGGCATTAGAAACACTCTCGGACTCGAAATTAAGTGTGAGCCGCTCTTCCTTTGTTGCTGTGCGGGGTATGCAACCCATTTCTCGGATCAAGAAATCCTCGGATACTAAGGTCCCCTTCGTTGAATACCAGTTGTTGATTGGCTCGGAGCTTGGTGGGATCTCACTGATGGTTTCCTCAACGGTGTCGTAGATGGCGTTGACTTGACAATCGTCCATGATGGCAAATTCTTCGAACATGGAGGCTAGATTGGATAGTTCTTCCCCCACGGTAACCTCTACCTTGGATTCTATAGTCACTTTCTTGCCCCACCACTCTCGGGGTGACATTGGAGTAGGTTCTTTTTCTTGTGCCGGTATTTCACAATCGGTGAAGATTTTGAGACCGGGCTTTCTGACACCCTTGTCGTTAACCCATGGTTCGGGAAAGATCATGTACGGAACCTCTTCCCTTTGGCGAACAAAATAACCGTTTAGTGTGTTGCGGTAGGGTTTCAAGTCAGGGATTTCATATCGTCGACCTTCTTGCGAGCTTGGGTCCTTTGATTCTTGACTGCTTGCTCGTGCTTCAAGTCATCCTTGGTAGGCTCGTATCCCAGACCAAACTTGTTTTTGACAAAAGGAACTTCCACGGGGTGTAATATCCCTTGTTGATGTTTCCCTAGGCCGAGACCGGGAAAGTGATTCATGTTCCTTATCATGCGGAGGACTTTAGGATTGCCGGGGGCCCACTGTCTGTTTCCCCCTTCTTTGTCAATGGTGTTGACGCCGGAGAGAGTGGCATCTTCTATCCCGTGTTGGACTTGGTGGACTGGTTGTCCCCCATTTCTGTGGATGGTGACATTCTAGGCCATGATAGTGACTATCTCGTCCCCATTTCTGATCTTGACACACTGATGGAGAGTGGAAGGTACCGCATTGGAACTGTGGATCCAAGGTCGGTCCAGAAGTAAGTTGAATGAAGCAGGGACATCAAGTACTTGGAATGGGACGGACATGATCATGTTTCCAAATTCGATATCAACTTCTAACATTCCCATGACTGTACGGGCAGTGCTGTTGTACCCTCTAATGACTTGTGCGGAGGGTTGTAAATCGGAGCTTTTGAGCCCCAGTATGCCCATGACTCGGCTAGGCATTAAGTTGAGTGCAGAGCCACCGTCTACTAGAACTCTTGAGATGGATCTCCCCCTTGCCCTTACTTTAAGGTAGATGGCTTCATTGTGTTCGGACCCAAATGGCGGGAGGTCCATGTCGGCAAAAGTGATGACATTGCCGAAGTGAATGTGCCCTATCATTGCTGTGAGGTCCTCAGGAGTCGTGTCGGGAGAGACTGATGTGTTATCTAAGTTCTTGATGACGAGGTCTCGGTGTTTCTTTGATGATGCAATAAGGTCCCAGATGGATATGTTGGCTTGCGTCTTCTTGAGCTGTGTTAACAAAGGATCTTCGGGTATGTCGCGTGCTTGCGATCTTTGAGAAGAGGTGCTGGTTGCTGCAGTATTGGGAGGGATTGTGCTCGTTGTTACTCGACCACTGCGAGTGAGCACGTTCACGGTCCCTTGTAGCTTCTTCTTCCTATTCTCTAAGACTTCCCTCATAATCTCATCATAAGTCACAACATAACAAGAATTATCAAGTTTATTTATATCATCGGAGCCCTCATTCACAATTGGGATCAAATGAGTGGTTCCTTCAAACTCTCATATTTCTATTACATTGACACCACCCTCATTAGGGATTATGAATTCCTTCTTGTCTATGAGGTCTTGGAAGGTGTTGCGGATGGGGAAGCAATCCTCGGTGAGGTGGCCGGTGCATTGATGGTAGTCACACCATTTGTGGTGAGCATGATTGGCACGGAGCGGTTGTGGTTGCTTGTACCCTTGAAGAGGGGTGATTTGTCCCTTGGCCTTTAGAGCTTCATAGGCCTCGGTGATGGTCATGCCATTGAGAGGAGTGTAGACGCGGTCGTTTTGGAACCGCTTGCCTTGTGGTGGGGGAACTTTCTTGTAATTCCCCTTGTCCGTAGTAACGGCATTGACAGAAGCCTCTTTGTTTGAACTAGAGGCGGCCTTGTATCGGTAAGTAGGAGTGGCCTTTTTAATCTCCTTGAGCAAGTCATCCATGCGTACCCCCGCCTCATACATTTGGGAGAAGTCGGAGTAGCAAGCCTCACTTAGGTGGGTGCGGAGATCAATCTTGAGACACTTGAGAAAGATGTCCATTTGCTCTTTTGTGTTTGGCCTTTCAACAATTTTAGAGAGTTTGTCATTCCATCTCATTGTGAAGTCAATGAAGGACTCGTTGTCTCTTTGAGTGGTATTCTCGAGCTCTTTCCTTGTGGGCCGGTGAGTGGTGTTGCCTTGATATTGATTTTTTAAGGCAAGCATAGCGGCATCCCAATCAAGACGGACAGTGAGCGGGAGAGTTGCATACCAATCCTTTGCCGCCCCTCGAGAGTGAGAGGAAAGCATTGAGCCATAACTTTTGGGGAGACCTTCTTCGGAACCATAGCCCAAATGTAAGTCTCGATGTGGGCCATCGGGCATGAGTTTCCCTTAAACTTGCTAACGTCGGGCATCTTGAATTTGTCGGGAAGAGCGGCCATCGTGCTCATGAGGATGGATGACTGATAAAGGCTTGTGTTGGAGCCTTTTCCCATGTTGAGGCCGTCAAATTTCTGATCAATGTAGGCCATGATGGAATCGACCATTTTGGGGTCGTTGTTGTCGGTGCTTGGTCCCCCCACTTTTTTGGTGCGGGCGCTGACATATGGGCTTTCAAACAAACCATTGGTCCACTCGGATTCCTCATTTTCATTAACCCATTTGTTCTTGGAGAGCTTGAGGAGCTTGGCTTTCAGTTGGTCAACTTCGGTCTCGTGGGCCTCCCTTTGACTGTCGACATGAGCTTTCCACAAGGCTTCTTTGGTTTGAGCTTCGTTGTTGAGAGTGGTGACTTGTTGTTGGAGTGTTTGAACCATGGCAGAAAGCTGTTTGAGAGTCATGGCGTTGTTGGTGTTGGAGTCGCCGGCCATTGATGATGTAGAAGCTGTTGGAGTGATCGGTTCACGGACAAGCCTATTGGATGAATCTCTGTAGATGCGGAGAGTACCAATCGGACCTATAATTGGAGAAGTAGCCCTTGTCAGTCTCGGTTCACACTTTCGGTCCATGAAGAGGTTGAGAACACACAGTTGGGCACACGACTCGAACCACATAAGAAAATAGACTCTTTTTTTTTTAAATCGGAGGGAATGGGTCCCTTTTGGGGTTTCTAAGAAGATAATGGAATCGTCACACTAGTATATAGACCATCTCGCGGTCCCATATACTCATCGGATTCCATCGCGTTTGTGAATCCTACATGTATCGGGATTAAACTAAATTAATGTAGTAAAGCATACATGCGGGGACGGATTTTTATTTTCGTCCAAAATAACCACTTTCGGGGACGGATTTTTATTGCGTCCGTTTCAACAAGTTGGCATGTATGATTTGAAGACATTAGTTTAGGGAAATCTCGGTACATGGAAACCGACTTGAGTCACGGAGTGTTAGACCCTAACTAGAATTGTGTGGCTTGTGTTCGGCTTGAATATGAGGCTTAAAGGTCACCCCCGGCATGTAGTCATGAACTACGCCACGGGCTGAGGTTTACCCTTCGAAAGAGCCAAGGTCGAGTGGAGCTTGAAACTTTCTAGGACGGGCCTCGACGGGTTTGGGGTTGGACTTGTGCGACTCGATAGTGAGCAGTTTATAGGAGTAATGAGCACGTAGAGTGAGGTCTATCACGTGACAATTTTTTTTTTTTTTTTTTTTTTTTGAAAAGAAAAGATAAAAACACATAAACACATAAATTACAACTCCCGAATCACCCGTGTGACCGGTAAATAAAACATAAAAAGAAACAGTCCAAGGGTTCAATTCTGTTCTGATGCAGGCAACTGTGCCCACACCCCACTGTTCTGTTCAGTCACTGAAACATGTTTTTGCCCTGGAAATTGGTCCAGAAGCGCGCGCCTCTGGCTAGTGTTGTGGGAAGCGCGCGCCTGGCGCATAGAAACTGGGAGGCGCCCGCTTTTGGGCTCACCTGTCAGATTATCAGAAAACTTATGGACTCAGGGGATTGCCCTGGTCCTGATTGTGTGATGGAACCCCTGCAATGTTTGTTAGCACGAAATAATAGGAAGAATAGGAAGAACACATGGAAGGCGGGCGATTCTGGATTTTGACGCGGGACGCGCGCGCTTTGGACAATGAAGGTCCGAGGCGCGTGCTTCCCATGTCAATTTCCAGAATGCCCAGAAAAGTGAATTATGAACAGAAATACAAGTTTAACCCTCAAGCAGTCCCCAGCAGAGTCGCCACTGTAGATACCCCGGGGGACCACAGCTTGGCTAGAGCGCGCGAATTACCTAGGATGTCTAATTGTGTTTTAGAGTCGCCACCCACGTTTTTGAGGAACGTAAGAAAACCTAATGTTTATGAGCCTAGGTTGATTTACGAAAACAGAGATTCTTTGGGATGAGGGGTTCGGGGGTTAGGTTACGAAATGGGAAGTACTTAAACATCCATTTCGCCCGAGCAAAGTCGGTCTTGTTTGTTCATAAATCACTTTCTAAGATAAATGTGTTCTTCCTATTAAAATGATGATAAAAAGGGGGTTTTAGAGTTTGAAATGTAGAGAGATGACTCATAGGCCAATTCAATGTAATGAAAGGACCGTTGGTGTCATGTCCCAAATGGTTTTGGTGATTGCACATTTGATTGAAGAAGAGAAGAAGAAGAAGAGAAGAAGAAGGAGAGGAGAGGATAGATGTTTAAGACCTTTACCTATAGTATCCTTCAAAAAGAATCCCTTGTGAAGCCTTGAAGAAGAGATTGATTGCTTTGTTGAAGAAGTACCAAGAAGAGTCTATGAAAAGAAGTGAATAAAAAGGTTTTGAAAGTAATGATTTCCAAGGTCCCCCTCCAATGATGGATTGGAGGGGTTTTTATAGTTGAAAAGTGACTGTTTTTTGAGCCAAACAGAGTTTCCAAGAAATCTTTCCCGGGCAAAATCATGTATAATGAGCAAGGGAGAGATTCTTGGGCAGAATCTGTAACTGACACGCCCCAGAAGCGCGCGCATCCCACCTAGGCGGCGGAAGGCGCGCGCGTCTGGCCTCAAGGGGCGGAGGCGCGCGACTCTGAAAGGCAAAATCTGACAGAATGGACTAGAAAGTTAGAACTGTTATTCAGTTTAGTCCCTGGACTTAACGGAGCCCGTCTAGAACTTAACCAAAGTAACAGAAACTAACAGAAAACACTTAAAGGAGGGAGAAAGACAAAATCAAGTGTCCAATCGGGGTGAGCGGTCCAAGGCGGGGTGTCTACAAGACCCTAGGCGTTGTCCCCTAGGTCCCCGTTAAGATTCCCGTCAAGACCCTAGGCGTTGTCCCCTAGGTCCCCGTTGAGATTTTCCGCTAAGATTCCTGTGAAGACCCTAGGCGTTGTCCCATAGGTCCCCGTTAAGATTCCCATCAAGACCCTAGGCGTTGTCCCCTAGGAAGTCAGTCAAGTCCTTGGGTGGATCCTCGTTATCTTCCAAGAAGTCCGTCATGTTCGTCTTTCCCTCTTAAGATTCTAAACCCACTCGAACTACAATGACCTGAGCCTATTATCGTGTGGGACCCCCTCCCTCGTGGTGAGGGGAACGTAGGCAACTTCGGCCCAGTCAAATATCCCGAAAGGGAAGCACATGCATCTTTAGCCCAAGCACTCATCCAAATTTTACCCGAGTCTAAACTACCTCTTTTTCTTCCCCGTATGCTCAGATGAAGTGGAAGAGAGAATCATGCCGCCGCCTAGTGCATGTGGAATCAGAGAGTTCCTTGGTCACCGCAACTTCTCTAACCCAGTACCTCGGAAAGACTGCTTCAATGGATGGTAGTTTGGGAAACGACGTTGCAGACAACCTGGATAGCCTGACGAAAGGAGAGCTGCTCCAAGCTCTAGAAGCCTCCAGGGCTATAAAGGAAGTCATCACGAAGAGCTGTAAAGAAACACAGAACCCGTTCGATGAGTCGATGAGACAAAGAGATGTCACAACTGATGGGCCCTTCACCAAAGTGACCAACCATAATAAAAGGGTGGAAGCTACCCGACCTCCGGATTGTAACCAAAGAATGCCCCCTCCATCTCACCAAAATACCGAGACCTCCGTTTCTTCGCCCCAACACGCCGTCATCCACAACGAGCCTCTCACTCAAATCTTCCTCACTCCGCCTCATCCTAAATCCAATATCTCCCATGAGACACTTCCTATAAAACCCCAAGCACGATCCACTCAAAAGGCCCGCAAACCGCTGTTCACACCGGTTACGGCTCTAGCATCATACTCACAATACCATACCCTTTCTCGGTTTAATGCCATCAACCAAGTCACCGGGGCTCAGTCACTGTTTAGACCATATGTGGATACCCGACCATGCATCACTAACCGATTTCCACCGGATTTCCCAATAAGATTCCATGGTGACCCGTATCATCCCTATAATCCAAGACCTTTTGGACCACAAGCTCCTTACATGCCTCCGATACATACCCCTGCGAGGATTGAGACACCTCATTCAAAATGAGGTCGTGTCGGAATATCGGTGCAGCCTTCAGAACAGTCTCGATCCCGACAGGGGCTTAATCATGATTAGGATGACCCGCACATCGGGAACCTTGCGACGCACTAGACCCTAGGATCATTTCTTTCGGTCGGTGGAAGCTGCTTGCCCTATAGGACCCTCGCCCGGGATAGTCCGTCCTTGGGAGTGTGCAATACAGGTGAAAAACGAGGGGTCTATAGACATAGTGATGGCCTCCACTGATCCAGGACTTAGAGTAGTTGCGAAAAAGAAGAGAAATCTTTTCCAACCGGTTAGGAATAAAGCGTGTTTTAGGTAAACATGAATGAAATAATCAATAATTAAGTTGGCATGTTGCATGAGCCCTAAATCTTTGCCCAAGATGAAGCCTGAGCTTGAGCCTAAACCGAACCCTCCTCTCCCTCGCAGCTCGTAAGAAGTGGGTCAGAGTTCCGGGTCAACGTCTGTTCAGTGCCGAGTCCGACAGTTCATCAGCGGATTTACTTAGGCTACTCCGAATGAATAGTCCGGCAGGGAGTAGTAGTGGGGGTAACAATGTGGTTGATTCGAATGGGCTTACTAAGGAAGAGTTGATACAAGATTTGGAGGCCGCCAGGGCCCGGGAAGAAATCACTAGGAAACAGCAAGAGGATACACAGAGACGGGTTGTAGAGGCCATGAGGCAGAGAGGAGTGGCCGTGATATTCGAAAATGATGGGGGATTCGTTGAAATCACGGACGAAGATGAAATTGAGAACATACCACCTCGCGGTTACAATAGGGTTCCCCCACCTCAAATCTACCCCAATGTGGTGACCTCACGTCCCGCATATCAAACCGCCACTCAATCAAATGTGCCAGCCACCCAAGCTCCCTTCACCTTTCCGGGAGGCTCATTCTCATATCCTCCTGTTAGTACCCGATCTGAAAATGAGTTTATTAGGGCTTTCCCAAATATACAAGGACTTTATAGGAATTAGAAACCTTGCAAAGATTTGTCCCGGATTCCCAAAAATAGCTCAATGTTCTAGAAAACATTAAATATGGGCATTTAGGGTTGCCTTGTATGAACAGTAAAACCCTAGCTTGAATTTTCAAGTCAGCGCGCACGATGGCCACGCGGCCACTTTCGCCGCCGCCCTCAATATTGGCCACGCGGCCACTTTCGCCGCCGCCCTCAATATTGGCCACGCGGCCACATCCACCCCGGATGATCTGGACCGTCAGATCTCTCCATCAGTTTCCTATTTAAAGATCTCCCTTGCCTCATAATAAGGGGATCCGAATTGGAGAGCTTTCAAGTGACGATTTTGCTCCCAAATCAAGTCATTCAAGCCTCCAAAAACACTCTCAAGAATCCCAAGAAGATCCAAGGTTATTTCTTGCCAACAAAGGTAAGTTTTCTAACTTTTCTTCATGTTCTTGCATTATTTCTAATGTAGATCTTTAATATTCATATTCTTAATATGTTCATTCATGTGTTCTTCATAATATTCATATTCTTAATATGTTTATTCATGTGTTCTTCATAATATTCATGTTCCTAACATCTTTATTCATATGCTTTGCATGTTCATTCATATGTTCATAATATGTTCTTCATATGTTCATCGTGTTCATAGATTAAAACCTTATTTATGCTATATTTAGGGTTGCGATCTTCATAATTACATGTTATTTCATAGCCGATGATGATCTAGGGTTCATCAACCCGAGGATGATCTAGGAACTACTTCTAAACCCTAAACTTTAGGTAATTCCCCCTCATTATGCATGATCCCGATTCTTCTGCCTATTCTAAATTCTTCTCGAACTACGCTGACCTGAGCTTCTCACATTGAGAGGAACGTAGGCAATCTTCGGATTCGGTCTCAAACACTAACACACTACTAACACATTCATCATGATAGAAAGACCGATCATTCGGGCAATAGGAGTGATAACGTCCAATATTCTTCTCTTGTTGTAATTTGACCCCCGAACCCATTAAACATGCTTTTTCTCAAAGTTTTGGCTATAACTAAAACGGCGTGGCGACTCTCATAATTTTAATGTTGCTATGAATATCCCAAATTCAAACACTCGTATTCACAGTGGCGACTCTGCTGGGGACTGCTTTGAAACTTTTTCAAACTTAGTGGGTCTAACTTTCGTTCACATCATGATGTTTGTCATGTTCTCACATGCACCTTACACCTTGCCATGTTTACACATGCACCTCACATACTTGCCATGTTTACACATGCACACACCTTGCCATGTTTACACATGCACACACCTGCCATGTTTACACATGCACACACTACCATGTTTACACATGCACACACCTGCCATGTTTACACATGCACACACTTTCCATGTTTACACATGCACCCTACACACACCTGCCAAGTATACACATGCACCCTACATACACCTGCCATGTTTACACATGCACCCTACACACACTTGCCATGTTTACACATGCACACACTTGCCATGTTTACACATGCACACACCTGCTATGTTTACACATGCACCCTACACACACTTTCCATGTTACACATGCACACACTTACCATGTTTACACATACACACACTTGCCATGTTTACACATGCACACACTTGCCATGTTTACATGTGCACCTCACGCACACTTGCCATGTTTACACATGCACCTCACACACTTGCCATGTTTACACATGCACCCTACACATACTTGCCATGTTTACACATGCACACACTTGCCATGTTTATACATGCACCTCACATACTTGCCATGTTTACACATGCACCCGTGCACCCCGCAATGTTAATACTTATACTTTGTTGATACTTGTACTTTGTATATACCTTGTATCCTTGTACCTTTGTTGTTTTCGTCTTAGTATTAGGGTCAACAAACTCTGCTATGCTCCCTTGTACATTATTTCCTTCTCCTGCATTGCATTGCATAGCATCATTCAAACATTCAAAACTTCTCTCTTTTCTCCTTAAAAAGAATTAGATTCTTGCCACACACTACCACTAGTCCGTGTCAGCACTGCACATGTCCCTACTACCCGGAGTTTTCGATGTGCGGGAATTTGTGCGCTACTGCCGCCCTCTTTTCGAGTCACTCGTCTACTCCACTCACCGTGTACGTTCCGCGAGCGGTGGGAACCTTTAACCTAACCCGTGTCAACCCACACATAGAGATTAGAACACTCCTCGGACCACCCATTTAGGATGTAAATAAATGCAAGACTTTTCGCAAAATAAAATGTGCATTGCATCTAGGCGACCTCTAAGGTCCATCGCTCATCCGTTGGGCCATCATTGCGATCCATTTGGGTCTACCCTTCACCTTCGACCGCCTAGGTCAACCTTCTCAACCTTTGACCCCATAGGTCAACCTCATCCGCCTTTGACCTCTTAGGTCAAACCTTCGACCTCTTAGGTCAACCTTTGACCCCCTAGGTCAACTTAATCATCTTTGACCTCTTAGGTCAACCTTTGACCCCCTAGGTCAACCTCATCCTCCTGGGTCAACCCTTGACCTCCTAGGTCAACCTTATCACCTTTGACCTCTTAGGTCAACCTTTGACCCCATAGGTCAACTTTATCCGCCTTTGACCTCTTAGGTCTACCCTTGACCCCCTTGGTCAACCCTATCGCCTTCGACCTCTTAGGTCAACCTTCTCCGCTCTTGACCCCCTTAGGTCAACCCTTGACTGCCTAGGTCAACTTTATCCGCCTCCGACCCCTTAGGTCAACCCTTGACCTCCTAGGTCAACCTTATCACCCCCAATCTCTTAGGTCAACCCTTGACCTCTTAGGTCAACCTTTGACCCCCTCGGTCAACATTATCACCCATTGACCTCTTAGGTCAACCTTTGACCTCCTAGGTCAACCCAATCACCTCTGACCTCTTAGGTCAAACTTGGACTCCTAGGTCAACCTTATCCGCTATTGACCTCTTAAGTCAATCTTTGGTCCCATAGGTGAACCCAATTACCTTTGACCTTAACCCGCTTAGGTCTAACCGTCATCCTGACCCACCTAGGTCATTATTTGACACACCGTTGTCCATACCAACCTAGGTCAACCTGTCTTAACCCGTTTAGGTCCACACACCATCCTCGACCCATCTAGGTCAACTCGTCCGTCTTAGGTTAAAACTACCCCTTTACCTTTGACCCATCTAGGTCAACCCGCGACCCGCTTGGGTCGACTTACCTATCTTGGATCCATCTAGGTCAATCTCCAACATTCCTTGGTCCACCAACCCGAATAGGTCAACCTTAGACTCGCTTAGGTCAAACCATGTCTATCCCGCTTAGATCATCCCATAGGCAACCCGTTACATCCCGCTATCTTGATTCATTCACCATATAGGTCAATCCAACCCTTCTCATTTAGGTCGACCTATCCTTTACCCATCTAGGTCAACCCACCATTATCATCGCATCCTAGCTTGAACCATTTCTTGTCTCAAACATTAGGTCAAACCTTAGGTCAAATTTAGGTCAAACCTTAAGTCAAACCTTACCCGATTCCTATAGGTCTTCCTCACCCATGCTTGACTACAGACCGAGTCATCTCCCTCTTTTTGACCACTATGGTCATCTCTCACCTCTTTTTAAAAGTCTAACTTGACTCGAACTACGGCGACCTGAGCCTCTTATTGTGTGGGACCACTCTCTCATGGTAAGGGGAACGTAGGCAACTTCGGCCTGGTCAAACTTTCAATTTTTTACCAAAATGCATTTAAAAAATGTGGAGACCGACTCTTTTCCAAAAAATGATTCTTATAACGATGCCTTATCATTAAATACGAATCTAATTCTTTCATGACATAGAGTCTGCATCATGTCGGCTGCAAGGAACATCGAAGTTGCAACTGAAGCTGCTACCCAAGATCCCGAGACAATCCTCTACACCGGTACTGCTCTCAGTAAGCAAGCATCCCACTTCGAAGCCATCCTCGATGAACAAGCAATCCACTTTAAGACCATTCTCAATGAGCAAGCAACACACTTTCAGAAGGAGATGCATAAGACCCTAAGAGATATCGAGAAGCGCCTTCACTCTGATATTTATTGCATTTATGATTACCTCGGCCGAGTTCTCCCTCTTGCTCAATTTCAACACCCGTACGCTCCTCAAATGTATGGGCCATCACAGATTTCCCCCGTTGGGATGCCTCCTAAGACTACTCATCAACGACAGGTACCGGTACCTAAATCACCCTCAAAGACAGTTCGTGAAAGGAAGGACGAGCGCGAATTCGAGGACTTAGGTATGCCGTTAGCCAAACTCTTCAAAAGTCTAGTTCAAGCCGGCAAGTTGTCTCCTTTGATCAACTATGAACCAAGTAGGGTGAAGCAATGCTTGGATCCCTCCAAACACTGCCAATACCACCAGTACATTGGGCATGACACTGAAGATTGCGTCCATTGAAGAGAAAGATTCAAAGCCTCATTGACAGCGGAGCCATCACCCGCCAACGGAATACATGGCATGGGCAAAAGAGGAAATTGGGGCTACCTCCTTTAAATAAAAGAAAAGAAAAGGGTCATTCAGTCTTCGTAGGTTCTAGAGTGTCCTTAGTCAAAAGTCCACCTTGGACGATTTTTGTTCTTTAAGTAAAAGTCCACCCCAGACTAGTCAGTTTAAATCTTTTAATTCCAATAAAAGGGTCTTTATTTCTTTTCTCTCTAGACTTGAGACATAAGCTTGCATATATCAATTTCATGAAAATTGTCTTATTCACCATTTTCGCTTGATTGCTATATCTTTATATGATGAATTAATCTTAATCTTACTCATTAATGACGACTCATTAAAAGGTAAATGGACCCACAAACCATTCACATAACTAAGTAAACGATTAATCTCAAAATAACAAATGCTTCGATCAATTGGGATGAACGAATCACTTTCTCTTCTCTCTACATTCTACCCCCATACACTCTCTCTATACACTCACCCCTTGTACACACTTCATGTACACTCTCTATATATACCTTCTCCCATACACTATCCTCATACGCCTCTCATCCCACCATTAGACCCCTTTTTATAAGGTCGTGACAAAGAAATGGACCGCGGTTGCTCATCATCAAATAGACATCCATGCTGCCACAATTTAAAGGGTTGGTTTGTTCCCTTCATGAGTACTACATGCCGTTACACTGGGGCTGTCTGTATTCCATCGCAAATGTAAGACAAGTGCACGAAGTCATTCACGCCATTAATTGGTGCACGTGATAATCCAATGGAGCTCTACTGGTGAAAATCAAGGGGCTAGGATGCCCGCCGCCAGCAAAAGGCCGCTTGAACTATAAGGAAGCTACCTCGCAATCGAGAGAGGCGAAAGCAAACTAGGGGCTTGTCTTGCCCAATGTTTCATGTACAAATATAAAAAAAAAAAAAAAATATGGCTCGCTAGGTTGAAACCCAAAAGGGCGACCTAGGCAAAAGTTAGAGCATTGCACAAAAAGAAGCCCGCTAGGTTGAAAACCCGAAAGGGCGGCCTAGGCAAAAAAAGGGTGTGCACAAAGACATAAAATAAAAAATAAAGAAAAATAGAAGGGGCTATCACCATAGAAAAGTAAAAGTCCCATTTTATTTTCACTTCAAATGTTCTATTTTTCTTTCTCCTACAAAGAAGATTAACGCGGTAGCAGCAGCCATGACAACTACAATGGAGCAATCCACCGCAATGAGCTGCAATGAAGCAATCCAAAGCAACAAGCTACAACGGAGCAACCTATCGCGACAAATGAACCTCATACTCAAACCCAACTTCATCATCAACCGAGCAACCACTCAAAGCCAAACATAACCTACCTTGGGCCAACTTTCTTTCTTTTCTTTCCTTCCACACATACCCACTGAAACCCGACACCATCATCAGCCAGGATATCCCCGAACTACGCGGACCTGAGCTTCTCAAATTGAGGAGAACGTAGGCAACCTTAGGGTCCGGTCCAAAATATACACAACCCACCTCGTAGCCAATTTTCCTTCTCTTCTCTCTTCCCCCATATTTCTACTCCTGACTTCTTCACTCACAATTGATCAAAACATTTATTAATTTGAGGCTACTTGTTTACCAATTAACCATAACTCATTAACTAATCAACGAGGTCCATTCTCGAGCAATCAAATGAGAATCTTGAATAAAACAATTTTCAAATGTCTCGACAAGTCTTCCGTTCTACAATCTAGGAAAGAGCTAAACATTTACTTTCTGTCAAAGCAGGGGCTTCCTCCCTTTTGTACATATATACCCTCAGTTGCTCAAAGAGTCAAAATGTGAGTACTATCTCTCTCTCTCTCTTACTCTCCTCAAAATGCCCCCGCATGTTTTCAAACAATTCTTTTTTCCTTTTTTGAGTCGACTGAATGAGTTCAAAAAAAAAAAAAAAAAAAAAAAAATTGACGCAAAAGAGATGCCCGCTAGATTGAAAACCCGAAAGGGCGGTCTAGGCAGAAAAAGGGTGCGTCTTAAAGGAGGTAGGATACCCCGCTCTACACCCTTATCGAACTGGGGCTTCCCCAACAGAATGGGTCGACTATGTGTTTTCTCGGAGAATACCGAAGTCCCAACAAGAATATACTTAGAAGAAGGGCATCCCTCATCATCAAGCTTGACATAGAGTTTCTCAAAGGAGGGAGGATACCCGCTCACCAAATTAGATAATCCCCAACGGAATGGGTCGACTATGTGGTTTCCCAGAGAATACCGAGGCGTCAACAAGGATACACTTAGAAGAAGGGCACCCCTCATTGTCAAACTCGGCACGCGACGACCTATTTGGATTGATTAGAATCATAATTAATTATAAGGCATCTGTATAAGATCATAACACTTTCATAAAGTTTTCTCTTCCACGACACTTTGTTTATAAACCCGCACTCTCGGTCTCCACAAAATTTGTATAAACCTCCTCGGTCCACTCTGAGACCCATCTTTGTGATTCTTGAACCGACTCGGTCCTTCACCCTATTTCCTACACAATAGGATACCCTTACGTCCCAATCTGACTCGATTCAAAACCTTAGGTCCCGCACCTACCCGGTCAGTCTTACATAGGTTACACTATAACCCCTTAGCTCGACCCTCCATAAGTTAGTAGCGGGACTCCTAAAGCCTCAAACCAGTCTTACCCAAAACCTCAAGCCTTAAGCCAGTCTACCGAATCCAAATCCTTAGAATGACCCATTAGGTCCCGAACCTACTGGTCTCGAGTCTACCTGATCTCTTAGATCCCAAACCTACCAATATATATTCATCCTTAGCTTGTCCAGACTATGTCTCCCCTATCCTCTTAGGTCCAACCTCTTAGGTCTACCCAGTCTAACCTATTGAACGATCCCTTAGATCCCAAGTCCATGCAAGGCCGCCAAACACCTACCTTATAGGTCTCTAGCATATCCGATTCACACCTTAGGTCTCAACTCCTAAACCCTTTAGATCACAAAACTGTCTACCCTCTAGGTCTATAACCTTAGATGTCGACCCTTAGAACTCTTTAGTTCCCAAGCCTGCTTGGTCCAACCAAAACAATGCCATCTACGCATACTGTCATACCCAAATCATGGCCCTGCCACTCTTAAACCTAGTGTCACTCCTTAGCTTCAAAAGACTTCCTAGTCTGACCTTCAACCACTTAGGTCTCTGACCTACTTAACCTGAGCCGAGTCTAAACCTCACCACCTACAAGGTCCACCCTTGAACTCCATGGATCTCAAACCTTTCTTCCCCACGAGTCCAAACCTCAAACGTGCTCGAACGCATAGGACCTCCCGCATACCGTGATATGCCATAAAGATATCAAAAACCGTCCAGTCAAAAATCATGCGCTTAACACCTTTAGTCCCATACCAACCCACCTTCGCAATCGCCGAACGAGCTTGGTCACGCGAGACCAAAGCATACCCAATCCAACTTAAGGTACCTATTGTACTCAAGCAAAGTCTTGGACACTCAATCCCTTTACCTAAAGCGCCAACATGGTCATATATCCAAAACCATTTCCTGCACCTACGGTTCGCACCTAGCCTAAACTTTCAAACACTCTAGGATCCAAGCCCGACATGCGTATTAGGTACTAGGATCATCCAATCCCAATCCGTTGCACCTTGGCCGACCTCAAACCTGCTTGGTCCTAACCCATAACGCGGTTTCTCTAGGACAAAAGACTTACCCGCTTGAAAACCTTATGTCCCAACGCTACCCTACCTAGCCTTCGATCTCCTAAATCTCACGCCTACCATTCCATTAGGCCCCGGTCTCCTTAACACATGTCTGAGTCTTACCCTAGCTAAACCCTAGCACTCTAGCCTAGGTCTAACCTATCGAGCCTATCCAGCCATGAGGTATCAAGCTCACCTGCCCCAAACCGCAACACTCTTAGACCTCAAACTTGCCCGGTCTAAACCAAGACAAACCTTCAAATGCTTTCGGTCTCCAAACCCTAGCCTTAAGCCTAAGTAGTCACATTCTCTCAACCCCATACTCAAGCCTAGGTTGCTTCATCCTCTACAAACCCTATCCTCAAGCCTAGGTAGTCACCTTCTATCCGAAGACTAGCCTTAAACCTAGGTAATCACATTCTCTAAAACCCTAGCCCCAAGCCTAGGTAATTACATCCTTCCAAACCCTAGCCTAAAGCCTAGGAAGTTACATCCTTCTTAAACCCTAGCCTCGATCCTAGGTAGCCATATCCTTCCTAAACCCTACCCTCGAGCCTAGGTAGTCACATTCCTTCCAAACTCTAGCCTCAAGCCTAGGTAGTCGATATTCTTTCCAAACCCTAGCCTCAAACCTAGGAAGTCGCGTTCTCCCCAAACCCTAGCCTCAAGCCTAGGTAGTCACATATCCTTAGGCCTATGAAACCGCAACATCCTCTTTAACCCTAGCCCAAGTTATAGGGAATTTCCAAAGCCCCGCATGCAACATCATTTCCAAATTCCTGAAACCCTAGTCTCGAAACCTAGGAAATTTACAATCTTAATCCCTCGTCTTATTGAACCCTAACCCAAAACCTAGGATACAATGCCCTGTCCAAAACTTAATCTACCCTAGCAAGCCGCATTCACTCTAAACCCTAGCCTCAAGCCTAGGTAGTCGCATTCGCTCTAAACCCTAGCCTCAAGCCTAGGTACTCGCATTCGCTCCAGACCCTAGCCTCTAACCTAGGTAGTCGCACTCTTTCTAAAACCCTAGCCTCAAGCCTAGGTAGAAATTATCCTCTTTAAACTCTATCATCAAGCCTAGGATTCAACATTCCCTTCAAACCCTAGTCCTAGACCTAGGAAATTCCTTCACCTTAGTCTCAAAATATAGGAAGTTTACAGTCCTTAGCCTTAAAACCTAGCCTAAAGCCTAGGTTACCACGAACATTTCCAAGCCATAGTCACCAATCCCGGAAAATGGTGAACCCTAACATCAAGCTTAGTGGACCTTCCACAAAAGCAATCCCTCTTCCCAACGGTCCATGGTCTCAAGCCTAAGAAGTCACAACCTTTCCAACTCCCAGCCTTATGTCTAAAAGCCAACGCCTTTGCAACCTCTGAGCCTACCACAACTCCAAGCCCTAGCCTCCTAGACCTAGGAAATTCCTAAACCCTAGTCCCAAACCTAGGAGAGTCATGGTCCTTAAACACCAGTTTCCAAACCCTTGTTCGAAACCCTAACATCTAGGAAGTTCCCAAACCTCAACCTTTCCAAGCCCTAGCACTAAGCCTAGGATAGAATACTCTCCTCATGCTTAAATAAACTCCTATCCCTAGCCTGTAAGCCTAGGAAACCCATAGTATCTCCAAGACATAATCTAAATCCCAAGAAGCCGTGACATCTTTGGCATCCCTATCTCAAGATAAGGAGACCACCATCTTCCTTATTCCCTTTGCTTAAAAGAGCCTTAGCTCCTACCTCTAGGCAGCCAAGAAAAATGTCCCTTACCTAACACCTTGGTCTCAATGGCTCGTAGCCTCATCCCCTCCTAAATTAGGATAAGCAGAACCCAGATCATGTTTCCCATATTAGCAACTCCCCGAGAGTCCATCTCCTTCGCGTCTCCCTAAAGGTCATTTGCCCTTGTGACTCACCAAAGAGTCCCTTGTGACTCCCCGAGAGTCTATCACCTTTGTGACTCCCCGAGAGTCTATCACCTTTGTGACTCCCCGAGAGTTCATCCCGTTTGCGACTTCATAACAATCCATCATCTTTGCCTCCACATGCAAAATTTCAGTTTTACCCCTAGTACATTCCCCTTTGATTCATTTTAGGTGCCCTTAGCGCTGTTTTAACTGATATTCGATACCTTTGGGAACGGAAAGCCCCTTAAAATTTTCATTCTTCACCAAATATTTGCTTAGGATTTGTATGGTTGTAGAGACTTCGGCGCCTCTATGACATACGCATCCTAGATCGATCGCGATTGGCAGAAGCCTCGGCGTTTCTGTTTGCGAGAGATCCAGCATCTATTATTTTAGCATTTCCTAATATTTGCTTAGGATTCCTATGGTTGTAGAGACTTCGGCGCCTGTATGACATACGCATCCTAGATCGATCGCGAATGGCAGAAGCCTCGGCGTTTCTCTTTGCGAGAGATCCAGCATCTATTATTTTAGCATTTCCTAATATTTGCTTAGGATTCGTATGGTTGTAGAGACTTTGGCGCCTCTATGACATACGCATCCTAGATCGATCGTGATTGGCAGAAGCCTCAGCATTTCTGTTCGCGAGAGATCTAGCATCTATTATTTTAGCATTTCCTAATATTTGCTTAGGATTCATATAGTTGTAGAGACTTTGGCGCCTCTATGACATACGCATCCTAGATCGATCGTGATTGGCAGAAGCCTCGGCGTTTCTGTTTACGAGAGACCCAGCATCTATTATTTTAGCATTTCCTAATATTTTCTTAGGATTCGTATGGTTGTAGAGACTTTGGCGCCTCTATGACATACGCATCCTAGATCGATCGTGATTAGCAGAAGCCTCGGCGTTTCTGTTCGCGAGAGATCCAGCATCTATTATTTTAGCATTTCCTAATATTTGCTTAGGATTCGTATAGTTGTAGAGACTTTCGCGCCTCTATGACATACGCATCCTAGATCGATCGTGATTGGCAGAAGCCTCGGCGTTTCTGTTTGCGAGAGATCCAGCATCTATTATTTTAGCATTTCCTAATATTTACTTAGGATTCGTATGGTTATAGAGACTTTGGCGCCTCTATGACATACGCATCCTAGATCGATCGTGATTGGCAGAAGCCTCGGCGTTTCTGTTTGCGAGAGATCCAGCATCTATTATTTTATCATTTCCTAATATTTGCTTAGGATTCGTATGGTTGTAGAGACTTCGGCGCCTCTATGACATACGCATCCTAGATCGATCGCGATTGGCAGAAGCCTCGGCGTTTCTGTTTGCGAGAGATCCAGCATCTATTATTTTAGCATTTCCTAATATTTGCTTAGGATTCGTATGGTTGTAGAGACTTTGGCGCCTCTATGACATACGCATCCTAGATCGATCGTGATTGGCAGAAGCCTCGGCGTTTCTGTTCGCGAGAGATCCAGCATCTATTATTTTAGCATTTCCTAATATTTGCTTAGGATTCGTATATTTGTAAAGACTTTGGCGCCTTTATGACATACGCATCCTAGATCGATCGTGATTGGCAGAAGCCTCGGCGTTTCTGTTTGCGAGAGATCCAGCATCTATTATTTTAGCATTTCCTAATATTTGCTTAGGATTCGTATGGTTGTAGAGACTTCGGCGCCTCTATGACATACGCATCCTAGATCGATCGCGATTGGCAGAAGCCTCGGCGTTTCTGTTTGCGAGAGATCCAGCATCTATTATTTTAGCTTTTCCTAATATTTGCTTAGGATTCATATGGTTGTAGAGAATTCGGCGCCTCTATGACATACGCATACTAGATCGATCGTGATTGGAAGAAGCCTCGGCGTTTCTGTTCGCGAGAGATCCAGCATCTATTATCTTAGCATTTCCTAATATTTGCTTAGGATTCGTATAGTTGTAGAGACTTTGGCGCCTCTATGACATACGCATCCTAGATCGATCGTGATTGGCAGAAGCCTCGGCGTTTCTGTTTGCGAGAGATCCAGCATCTATTATTTTCTAATATTTGCTTAGGATTCGTATGGGTGTAGAGACTTTGGCGCCTCTATGACATACGCATCCTAGATCGATCGTGATTGGCAGAAGCCTCGGCGTTTCTGTTTGCGAGAGATCCAGCATCTATTATTTTCTAATATTTGCTTAGGATTCGTATGGGTGTAGAGACTTTGGCGCCTCTATGACATACGCATCCTAGATCGATCGTGATTGGCAGAAGCCTCGGCGTTTCTGTTTGCGAGAGATCCAGCATCTATTATTTTAGCATTTCCTAATATTTGCTTAGGATTCGTATGGTTGTAGAGACTTCGGCGCCTCTATGACATACGCATCCTAGATCGATCGCGATTGGCAGAAGCCTCGGCGTTTCTGTTGGCGAGAGGTCCAGCATCTATTATTAGGGTTCGTATGATTATAGAGACTTCGGCGCCTCTATGACATACGTATCCTTGATCAATCGTGATTGGCAGAAGCCTCGGCGTTTCTGTTTGCGAGAGATCCAGCATCTATTAGGATTCGTATGATTGTAGAGACTTCGGCGCCTCTATGACATACGTATCCTTGATCGCTCGTGGTTGGCAGAAGCCTCGGCGTTTCGTTAGCATAATCGGCAGGAGCCCTGGCGATCTTGATTGCGTTTACCATTCCATCTTGGGATTATTTAGACAACGTAGTCTTTATTTTTCCCAAATGACTTCATTGCTTACGAATGTTCGTTCTTCATACAAGATAGTATCCGTAGGATTGTTATCCCCAGCAGGAGTCCGATGTCTCGTTTCCCTAACAAATGGTTGGTCTTCATACAGGATAGTATCCGTAGGTTTATTATCCCTAGCAGAAGTCCGATGTCTCGTCTTTCCCCAACAGCTCTGAACTACGACCAGCTTGATTCCTCGGAGGATACGTAGGAAACCTGAAAAGGTTCAGCCACCCGACCGACATGGTCATCTATTGTCCCCAGCAGGTGCATTTTCCCCAGCAGAAGACGTTGCCCCATCAGAGGACAGTCATTCCCAATTTCCCATCAGATTTGAACTACGTTTGGCTTGATTCCTCTGCGGATACGTAGGTCGCCTGTCAAGGTTCAGCCGTTCCCTTACCTTTCCTCTGTTTTGAAACTCATGTTTCAGAACGGTTCCTATTTTTATCGTCGACCCTCCATTGCCTTGCAAGAAGCGTCGCCGAGGGGCTACTGTTAGTACCCGATCTGAAAATGAGTTTATTAGGGCTTTCCCAAATATACAAGGACTTTATAGGAATTAGAAACCTTGCAAAGACTTGTCCTGGATTCCCAAAAATAGCTCAATGTTCTAGAAAACATTAAATATGGGCATTTAGGGTTGCCTTGTATGAACAGTAAAACCCTAGCTTGAATTTCAAGTCAGCGCGCAACGATGGCCACGCGGCCACTTTCGCCGCCGCCCTCAATATTGGCCACGCGGCCACTTTCGCCGCCGCCCTCAATATTGGCCACGCGGCCACATCCGCCCCGGATGATCTGGACCGTCAGATCTCTCCATCAGTTTCCTATTTAAAGACCTCCCTTGCCTCATAATAAGGGGATCCGAATTGGAGAGCTTTCAAGTGACGATTTTGCTCCCAAATCAAGTCATTCAAGCCTCCAAAAACACTCTCAAGAATCCCAAGAGATCCAAGGTTATTTCTTGCCAACAAAGGTAAGTTTTCTAACTTTTCTTCATGTTCTTGCATTATTTCTAATGTAGATCTTTAATATTCATATTCTTAATATGGTCATTCATGTGTTCTTCATAATATTCATATTCTTAATATGTTTATTCATGTGTTCTTCATAATATTCATGTTCCTAACATCTTTATTCATATGCTTTGCATGTTCATTCATATGTTCATAATATGTTCTTCATATGTTCATCGTGTTCATAGATTAAAACCTTATTTATGCTATATTTAGGGTTGCGATCTTCATAATTACATGTTATTTCATAGCCGATGATGATCTAGGGTTCATCAACCGAGGATGATCTAGGAACTACTTCTAAACCCTAAACTTTAGGTAATTCCCCCTCATTATGCATGATCCCGATTCTTCTGCCTATTCTAAATTCTTCTCGAACTACGCTGACCTGAGCTTCTCACATTGAGAGGAACGTAGGCAATCTTCGGATCCGGTCTCAAACACTAACACACTACTAACACATTCATCATGATAGAAAGACCGATCATTCGGGCAATAGGAGTGATAACGTCCAATATTCTTCTCTTGTTGTAATTTGACCCCCGAACCCATTAAACATGCTTTTTCTCAAAGTTTTGGCTATAACTAAAACGGCGTGGCGACTCTCATAATTTTAATGTTTCTATGAATGTCCCAAATTCAAACACACGTATTCACACCTCCCGGGTTCAACCCATATGGCCCGATCCCGATGGGTCATGCCCTTTCGGCCCCGGCCACTGCTGGATTACCGCCACTGACCCTGCCGATTGCATCACAAGGGGCAGCATTCCCATTTCACTACCCGACAGCCCGAACCTCTGAGGCTCCCCCGCCATATATCCCGGCGAATGACCAAGGGTATGGGTACGTTTACACCCATGCGCCACCCCAAAGTCTTCCTCAGGATATACCATCCACCATTGTGCCTCCAACGGTGATGCCGGTAACAACCCGGACCATGGGATCCATCAATTCTAGCCAATAAGTGAACCCTCAAATGGGATGGCTGATCGAGAAGTTGAAACAGATGGAGGAAAGTTCGAGACTTTGAATGAAAAGAAAACCTCATCGGGAATTACCGATCCGACAAGATTGTGCCTCTTCCGCATAAGTTCAAAATGCCAGAAATAGACAAGTTTGATGGGACTGCTTGCCACAAACCCACCTCAACACCTACACTTTAGCAATGAGGGCAAAAGGTTGCACTATACAGCAAATGGGTGATCACTTCCAATTATCCCTGAGAGGAAACGCACTTAAGTGGTTTTTCAACCTCAAGGACGAATCACGAGTAAGTTGGGATCGCATTCAGGAAGCATTCCTCACCAAGTACCGATCCAACCTGGAATGGGAAACCAACCACACCGACTTGCAAAGCACTTTGCAAAAGGGCGACGAGCTGATCGGTGAGTTCTACAAGCGTTGGAACTGTAAACTTGGGGAAATCTCTAACCCGCCCACCGAGGATGAACAATTGGACATCTTCCAATCATGCTTAAAACCGCAGCTGCGTGCTCTGATCAGCCATCACTTTTATCCCAATCTTCGGGCCATGGTAACCGCAGGGTCGATGTTTGAGAAGGCTCTCAGTGAGCAATCCTCCACCCAGGGCAATAGCAATTCTTACCGGTACCGACCTCCCACCACGGTTAAAGGGAAAGAAGTCTCGGGGGTCATCAACAACATCCAAGGGGAAGGTCCAAAACAGGTCTCACCAAAGCCGAGTAACTCTGAAAAACGCCCTTATGTGAGGTTTGAGGATTTTGGAATGCCCATTAGCAAAGTCTTTGAGGGATTAGTGAAGCAAGTCCTCACGAGACCTTTGATCAACTTTCAGCCCAAAAATCCGAAAAGGTTCACAGATGAGAACAAATGGTGTGCTTTCCACAACTACCATGGGCATAACACCGATGATTGCTCCATAGTGAAACGCATTATCTTGGACTTGATTGCTAAAGGGAAACTCGAACACCCCAAGGGGCCAAACG
Organism: Campanula takesimana; assembly: GCA_026119855.1. Taxonomy (NCBI): domain Eukaryota; kingdom Viridiplantae; phylum Streptophyta; class Magnoliopsida; order Asterales; family Campanulaceae; genus Campanula; species Campanula takesimana. The sequence continues at coordinate 880,315 of JAOWBW010000541.1, forward strand.
TGGTCAATAACCTATTCCCGAACAATGGAAGGATCAACATGATCGAATTTGGGCAAAGCAGGGTGAACATGATCGAATTCGGGGAGCCAACAACGATAACTCTTTGGGAATTCAACACCCCTCTGATTGAAGTTAGGGAAAGATGGAAAGACATTTTGTGGGACTGTGTGTAAAAGGGAAAAATGGAATGTCCTCCTGATAACATGATGACTAGCTTGATAAGCGCAAAGGTTCCTTGCCAAGAGGATGAATTAAAAGTGATTAAGCTCACTAAACACAAATTGACCTACGAGGACTGTGCGGAAGAAATGGAAATGGCCATCAAACGAGCTTTGGGAAGCGTTAACCACGACCCAAACAGATGTTGCATTCCCCACGATGAGCACTATCATGTTATTGAAGTTGGTGACTCGTCAAGCGGTGAAAGAGTAATAAGAATGGTTTGTTGTCATCACGGAACCGAAGGTATGGAGGCTGCAAGAACCCCGGGGGACTATGACTACGAAAGACACTTTGCCCAGATGAGAGAGGCGGTCCATTCCCTATCCCGTGAAGAGCTCCGAGCTTTGTGTGAAAGTGAGAACGAAGTGTCTTCCCCCGTACTCTCTTTAAACCCGTCTGCGGGAGGAGGAGAAAATTTCCCTACCTTAGATGACTTCCTGTCACTACCGCCACTCTCGCCCTCACCTCCATTTGAGGACGGGTCGATGCTCCTGGATCATTACTGCTGTATGTTGACACTGGAAAAACTCCACAAAACTGTAGGGATGGGGAAAGAACAAGGCGGCTACCTGGTTTCATTTGAAAAACTCCGTGAGTCTGTCTGCACCACGCAAGGAATGGTTTACTGTGAACGAGCTAAGGAAAGAGGCGTGGCCT